>OZ010712.1:25306706-25546706 GCA_963932345.1 Ophion ventricosus
TATTCCATGCATGTATCTCTTCGACCTCTACTAACTGTATGAATATTCATTAATATTTAAACCTATTTTCAAACAATTTAAATTATAAAAAAACAGTCGAAAAATTCAAAAGTACGCCATTTTGTTTTCTTTTTGTCGGGAGTAAAAGTTTTTAGTACGGACCATAACTACAACTCCACTTTATAATAAAATACTCGACTTTTTGTTTTCAGATGCTCCAAAGTTAAGATTTCATGTCGACAAGGTGCAAGCAGGGGTAACTTCAGGCAGCCAGGTCACCAAGATAAATAAAAAAAAAATGTTTAAACATTTTTTCTTCTTATTTGAAACTATTTTTATGTAAAAGATAAGAATATGGAGATAAATTTTATTATGAGAAAAAAATTCTTGAAAATATGTGCAATAGATGGAGACTGATGCCTTAATAAATTTAAATGTCACGTCATTTCGAGACACCCTTTATGTGGTTTTTATTTTTTCTAAATGTTAACAATAGTTCAGTTTATGTTAATCCATTGTAAGGAATGGTTTATGCTGGCGCTAACTAGCCGAAAAAATTGCCTCACTCCTAGCGTGAACGTCTTGCCCATCTAACTACACGAAAAATTACATGCATTAAAATATTTTTTAGCTCTGTTGTATTGTGTTGAAATTTTTTTTTTTAATCGTAAAGATTAAGTATAGTCCGGTCAATAACATTTTTTTTTCTCAATCTTGGACTGTTGGTAACGCTTCAACTTCCTTAAGACACATTTGACATCTAAGCGTGTAAATGTCTGCATTTCCACGTGTCGCATGTTTTGAATAACACAGTGATAACGTATTAAAATATAATACAGTTCAAGTGTTTGAAAATACACATCAAATGTGTTTGAATTTTTTATAATACACATAACTGTGTTGTTTGATGTTATGTGCGGCATTTACACGCGTCAATGCTTAAAATTGCACACCTTACGTGTACCAAATAACACACATGGACTTGCACTGTAATGTCACGAGTTATAATCGCAAGGGGACATGAATCAATTAGTAATTGAAGTGTTCGAGGGTAGACTTGTAAAGCTGTCTTGAGTCTCGTTCAACGCGTTTTTATATTCGTGCAATCTCCGCTGGTGTTTCTTCCCCCCCCCCCCCCACGACTTCATTCCCTCGCGTGTCCCCTGCGTCGCACAATATTTTCGCCGATTGCTCATAAAAGTGGGTATATATCTAGGCGCTATAAAAGGGTATGTACTTTATGATATACACGGTCGCGTTACACGTACAGTATACGGCCGAGATCTCCTCCGAGATTACAGACTCGCGCGATGACGATTACGATAACGTCCGTCAGGGGAAATCCGATAGAAAGCTGGATTAGAGAACTACGATTGGAGTGCGCGTCGTGGAAGTGACCAACGAGGCGCAGAGAACCGGAATTATACGAGTACGATGAAAAAAAATTGAAACAATGAAAAAAAAAGAACGAGTGGAAGTAAGGAAAAAAGAAGCGCGACGGTTTTTTTTTTTCCATGAATTGCACTCGCGCATATGCGAATTGATACTTTTCGGAGCTCATCCAACTGTGTGTGTGTGTGTGTGGAGGGAAAAAGGTGATTTTCAAGACATAAGATTGCCAGGACCGTCCTAGGGGTGGCGTATCGTCCCCGTTCGAGGATCGTCATGAGACGGGCCGGATGTACGGGTAGTCAACGTTACACTGATATAACAGGTTCAAAATATCCGTGCCCCATATATACGAGTGTGCGCCGTGCTACAGTCTCGAACTCGTCCGGTATGTTTGCTCTGATCCTCAAAAAACAAAACTGAAAAATCTGCGAGCACGCGATTCTCGCCAGTTCTGGACTTGAGCCAGCAGCGACTTAAACGCACTTACGTATTCCTTGCCATGGCTTCGAAAAAAAAAGGCTCGGTAAACACAAACACTGAAATTCGGTCTTTTCTCCAACACTTCGACATTTATCTCTTCGCTAAACTCTCATCCCTGTGTAAATCCTTGTTTTTTAAATTGCAGGTACACGAATTTTTGTCAAAGCTCGCTCTCGTCAGATTATTATATATATATATATATGTATATATACACTGCCGGTAAAAAGTTTGGATACACTAGTCGAAATTTCTTACCGCACTAAAAGTTAGATAGCGGACTCAAAAATAAAGATAATTGAATTTCCGAAGTGGCGTTTTAAAGAAGACAAATTTATCTTTAGTTTGCTTTTTTATAAAATTCTTTACGATTTTTTTTCGCTCCGGTACGCACTTTTGAACATGGATATATTTCGGCTATTTTTTGGCCGTCGAAAATTAACTGCAAAGTTTGTGGAAAATTTTTTCCTCGATTTTTTCTATGATAAACTTAAAACGGATATCAAAACCTACATTTTTATTTTTTAGAAAGTCTCGTAGGATTTCTTTTCGCCTCAGTATTGCATTTTTAGCTAAAAAAGACATGTTTTAGAAAAAAAAGGCATTATCGAAGAAATATAGAGTTTCAGAGGAAACCTCAAGATGGTAAAAAGTTGCATAGATTCACACTGGAGTGGCTAGAATTTTTCCAGAATTTTTTTTGGAGTTTTTTTTTACCATTTTTGGTTGAAACTTTCATGTGTGGAGAGGCTCCACTTGGGAATTATGGGGTCTAGGACGATATATTGGGAAAGGAAATTTGTTTAAATTTTTATTTTTAATGAACTACAATTTTTTTAGAATTTCTTTTTAATTTTTTCAGTTTCATGTTTTTATTTTGATTTTCAAAAATAAAAAAAAACATCTAGAAAAATTGTAGTTAATAGAAAATGAAAATTTAAACAAATTTCCTTTCTTAATATATTGTCTTAGGGTCCATAATTCCCAAGTGGAGCCTCTCCACTCATCAAAGTTCCAACCAAAAACGGTAAAAAGAAAAAATTCTGAAAAAATTCTAGCCACTCCAGTGTCAACCCATGCAACTTTTCACCATCTTGACATTTCCTCTGAAACCCTAGAGTTCTTCGATGACGCCTTTTTTTTCTAAAACATATCTTTTTTTAGCTAAAAATGCAATACTGGGGCGAAAAAAAATCATACGAGACTTTCTGAAAAATATAAATGTAGGTTTTGATAACCTTTTTGGGTTTACCATGGAAAAAACCGAGGAAAAAAAATTTCCACAACCTTCGCAGTTAATTTTCGACGGCCCAAAAAGAACCGAAAAATAGCCGCGTTCAAAAGTGCGTACCTGGGCGAAAAAAATCGTAAAGAATTTTCTAAATAAGCAAAATGAAGGTAAATTTCTGCTCTTTCGAACGCCACTTCGGAAATTCAATTATTTTTATTTTTGCGTCCGCTATCTAACTTTTAATGCGGTAAGGAATTTCGACAGGTGTATCCAAACTTTTGGCCGGCAGTGTATATAGCGTTATGAGAACGAACTTCGACAAAAAGAATATATATGTAGACTCACATATTACTCAAAGCTATATTTATAAAAGAATACTATTTTGTTTCTCGTAAAAAAAAACTTTTATTGAACAATTCAGCAGGAACTTGATTCTACCGTTAGCTAGAGTTCTACATAAGCTTAAAACTTCTAAAATACGATTTTTCATTGCATAGTGTTATAACCTAGAGTCTTGACTCAAATTTGCAACAAAGATTTTGTAAAAATTACAAAATTTACGGATTTATGACGATTTTTGTGTTCATTGCGTTATGAAGAACTTTTTCTTTTGCGTTTTTCTGGAAACAATGTTTTACGAAAAAGTTGCAACGAAAATTAATTCTCTTTGATTATTAACATTTTTTTGGCTGATTTAGCCTATGAAAATCATTTAATAATTTTTACGTATTTTTATTCGAAATTAACGATTTTTATTTTGCAAAACAAAAGGCTGTATAATGATAAAAATGAAGAAATAAAAAGTGAACCAATAAATCGTTGCGCTCCAACGATGCAAACTTCAACGTTATACGTTAATATTGTGTAAAATCCCTATCTCATCATCCCAATACTCCCATAAAAAGGAAAACCAACCGGTTTTTCGGACCCCAAGCAGACACGTTAAGATAAAATTGTCTAACTTTAATTATAATATTCCTTAATCAAACCATTTACGATCAAAACGATTAAATGTCCAAAGTATGGAAATTCCGAATGAAAAACTCCTGAATCATATGATCGAGGATGAAGAGACGACGAATGGATGCCGAATGATTTCAAAGAGAAAGATCAACATAGCCCTGATGTACTCTGTCCTGCCTAATAATAGCAGGAATTGTCCCTTGAAAAACGCTTTCACGCGGTCGAGAAGGAATTGTCACGCGTGCAAACTGTCGAAATTCAGTACTTTCTGTAACGAGTCCAGCGAATGAGGAATTCAATTGCGGACGCATAATGATGCCGAAACGAGGATTCTCCCGCGGACGAGTCTTGGAGCATGGACGACTCGAACTTGATCCTTTACTGCGTAACCCGCTGCAACTATGCATAACTCGCTATACCGATGCACATGCGACGAACCGAGGAGAGTCCCGGGCTTGGCGATGATCGGGTAACGAGGTTAAACCAGCACCACAGGATAATAACCGAGTTTAGTCCTGTACAGTGGTGGATAGTCGTCTGTAAGGCGGGACAAATTGTCAAAGCTTTCACCCCGACCACCTAGACGTTATAGATCGCTACACGAGTGTAAAACGTCATAAATCGTTTCGCTAATTTATCGCCGCAAAGTCAGCAAAAAAAAAATATATATATATGGAATTATCCCATTTGGCGCCGCGAGGAAAAGTCACGCGGGTGAAAAGAATGTACCGCGGCTACGTAACACCAGCTATCATATTGAAAATCAATAGGAGAAATTCACCTACACAGTTTTTTTTTCTTCGTACGCTGGTAGAAAGATCGAAAAAGAAGAAATGTCTAACCATCAGTGGGGAGAAACGAATGGGATTATATCCGCATTACGTATCGGTTGGCTTATCCGGCAATACTGTACCAAAATATATGTACCCCAGTACAAAAGTCACATTTTAGTTCTCCGCCTTTCCTGTGCCAGAATTTATCGATACAAATGCATACGTGGGTGTATGCGGGTGCGCGCGCGCCTGTGTATTGGAACAGGCGAAAATGTTTTCTGGCCTCACATAAAACTCGTGTTCAATACGGACACCCGATAAATAACGAGAGCTTTCGTACGAATTTAATCGAACTTTCCCGATAATCAATTTGAAATGCATACAAGTCAGGAATTCCAGAACCCGGCAAATCTAATTATCCATGAGCGGAAATCGCTTCTCGAGAAACTTTGTTAGCGAAACTCCAAGGACCAATGAACGTCTGATTATTTGGACAATTGTTAACTCCGAATCAACACACACAAACACACACACACACACACACCCACACATATCTTTGATGCACACCGAGTATATCTAGATATACTCGGTGTACATCAAAGATAGCAAAGGCTCAAAGTTGATATTTGAGAAAGCGCGAAACTTCGTATTGATTGGATAACAAAGGGCTGCGGCGCTTCCAACAATGTCACAGAGATAATTTCGTTTCACGAGCGGACACAGACGCGATATATATATTGAAGATAAATGCAGAAAATGTAACGAGAGGGTATAAAATCCATTGAAACGATAAACCAGAGATAGACGGCGGAATGGAGCCAACTTGAACTACTGCAGTTCTCTTGCGGCATCCACCTTGCCATAATCATGGCAATTTCTCTCGCAAAAACTGCAAAGACTCGTGATCGATTTTGGATATTCAACGGAATAGCTAGTACTTCAAGTTTCGCTGAAATTTTGCACAGTCCTTCATTTTGGCAATATAAGTCTTTACCAGTGCTGGCCCGAGACTAGTTTTAGGATGGAGCGAGATGCCCGTAATATATTTTATATACTACACCATGTTTTTCTTGCTTTTTCGTGCGTGTAAACGCGATCTAACGTGGGTCTCTTAGGGTCTAGGCCCTAAAAATATGCGCGCGCACATTTCTCACGCTCACGGTCATGGAACGCCGTTGAACTTTTGCACTTTTGCATTTGCAAATTTGTTTATGATCTCCTTATATAACAATATCTGAGCTATATCATTTTCAATAGACAGCAGGGCTAGATCTGAAAGCTTGTTTTCTGCCAGAGTCGACCTTACATTTTAATTAGCTTAAGCTTACTAAAACTCCGTTCACCTTTGGCCACCCTAATCAGAATGGTTACAAAAATACGGAGAGCTGTCCAAATATTAGGGCACATACCTTGTCAATTATTTGATGTTAAGATCTGATGGAATGCTTTTGGGCGACCCTTATCATTATCTAAGAACTTCTTTAAACCCATGATTTCTCATGAAAGTTCCAATTCCGAAATATCGCAATTATGATCATGTGTTAGTTTTTTCTCCAACTTCAGACCCGCATCCTTAAAATTTTCATCGGTATTATCCATATTATAGAGGAATGACCAGGTCTCATTAATTGTAAAAAGTTGTGTAAAGCGCGTCTCTATTGAGTTTATGCCAGTGTCTATCATCGGATAGAAAACATAGATTCTGAATAACGTTTCACGATCCGTTGGCGCATCGTCTTTATTTTCATATGAGCACGCATGCTCTTCTTTTTCCTTGTACGGACTATTTCAAACTCCGGGCTTATTTCACGCTAAATTTTTATTTACATTAAATTGCGATACAATTTGTATTAAATTGTACGAAATTGTGTACTTCACAATTCCATACGCATATCTGAGGTGCCCCGCACCCGCACCAGTATTCCTAATAGTCGGCGCGTAGTAAAATAAATAACTTTGAAATTTAATATCTTGAAAACTATTGCGGTTCGCCAAAAATATTTTTTCGTTTTGTCTAAGAATATTAGTAGGAAGATCTGTACAAAATTTCAGCTCGATCGGAGGGGCGGGGGAGGGGCGTTGGAACCTTATCTCCACACACTCACGAGCAAAATATCGATAAGCGAAGAAAAAAATCAGAATTTTGTTTTCCCTTTATTTTTTTACCGCCGAAGCGTCCCCCAGGATTCAGCGCCTGGAGCGGCTGCTCCGTTCGCCTTATGGTAGGGCCGGCCCTGGTCTTTCCCTATAAAGACTTATAGGCACATCGCAATAGTTGTCATGGTATCGAATTCTCAAAATTGACGAGCTACTGCTATCCCTGTTTTATCGATATGATCAGATACCAAACAAACCAAAACAATCCCAAAAAAAACCCAAACGAACCCAGTCAATCTCAAAGAAACTCTAAAACCCAAACCAACCTAAACAAACACAACCAAGCCTAAAAAAATCAGAACAAAAGCCAAACAAACACAACCCACAGAAACTAAAAAAAAATCCAAGAAATCCAAAACGAACCTAAATAAACCTTATGAACCCCAAGCAAACATAAGCGAGCCCAAACATACCCAAACAACACAATCAAGCTCAAGCAAACCCAACACACAAATAAACGCCCAAAACTCGAGCAAACAAAAACGAGCTCGTCTTGAATTTGTTCGTGTGGGGTTTGCTAGGGTCTTGTGGCGTTCGGTTTGGGTTTTTTGGATTTCCGATCATGTCGATAAAGTAAGGATAGCAGAAGTGGGCTAAGATATAGGCTATCGATACAAATATACTTACGCGTTAATTTATCAATATTAAAAATCCAATATTTCGAAATTACTGCATTCCGCCAAAAATCCATTTAGGCACTGACTTATAGTATCAAAAAAAAAAAATATATGTGTGCAGCGTTTCAGCTAAATCAGAGGTACAACAGCTATTCGGAAGTACAGCCTGCTAGAATCTTCACGAAATAATCGTTGAAAAGATGCGAACAATTTTCTAAGGAATTTTGCTTTTGGAATCGCGATTACAAAATGTAGTTATTCGTTCGATGATCCTCAAGCTCGGAGGAAGGAAATGAGAGTTTCGAGGAATTTACGAAAAAGCTTTTCTCTCTCGAGGTAACAGGTCCCCAGGAGTGAATCCTGCGCAAACCAATGCCTGCATAATGCTGAAACATGAGCGGGCCGGTACGCAAGCTCCGGAAAGAGAATTCCATAGTGTGCGGTTCCCCGGGTCTGTGGCGAACCAAGACGAAAAGTCACCCCAACTGGCTTGAGGGAGAGAGGCAGAGAGAGAGAGAGAGAGAGAGAGAGAGGATCAGAAAAAGCTGGCGAGAGACAGCAAGGGAGGAATGGAGGGAGAAAAGAGCGAGAGAGAAAGATGGCGTGGAGGAGGAAGGGTGTTAAAGGGATAGAGGCAGATTCACGAGGACGATGTAACACGACGAGCTGAAACTTTTGAGCTCTGTACTTGCACACATTGCTGGACGACGTTGCCGAGTCGCTCATTGTTTCACACGGAACAATGCTGTCATTGTCACAATGTGATTAAACCTCAAATAAATTATCTATCGCATTCCCGAGACTCTTTTTTTTTCTCTCCAATGGCGACGTACGCGATTCCGGTATAGGAGTCAACGCCCCCCTCCCCCGCACGCATTCGACGCGACAGCAAACGTGAAAGACACATATGTATATATATTCTTCAGCTTGATCCAACGATTCGTTATTTCGCAGATACGAATGTACCGAGCCGAGTATTTCGAGGGGGGGAAAAAAGAGGTTGTGTGAAAACAGAGAAGGAGAAAGAATAGACTGAAAATCCGAAAAGCCAACAAAAGTTTCAGTCTCTGCGAGACCATTGGGAAAATAAACGACTAAGTATATTTACGTGGCTCCGTTTCTTTTTTTTTTTTTTTTTCTTTTTTTATCGACCCTTTCGAGCCTTTTGTTTCGCAGCTCTGACACAGCGCCGCGTAGTCGAGTGTTGGCAATCCCGAAACTTCGAGGTTATTACGTGATTCCGCACGAGCCCGCGAGAGGAAGGCGCCGGATAATAAGGAACACGCCCTTTGTGAAGAAAGACCGAGGCGAACGTGGGTTCAATTAGAGCAGTTTTGATAACTGCCTTCTCTGTCATGCAACATTCAGAGTTCGAAATATTTTCACTCAGAAATTGCGGTACGTGGAAACATTATTGTTCTCGTGATATTGAAAATCTCGCATGTTAATCATTAGCCCGGGTCAATACTTTGATGGGTGACCGCTTAGCCGTGTACTGGGGTCGGGTTGAAATTCCGAACTTTGAATGATCAGAACGCTCAAAATCCTAAATTTATTAGCTAGTACTCAATACTTGTGGAAATTTATAATTCCAACATTTTTTAAACAGAATTATCATATAACCGAAAATAATAGTACACTAAGAAATTAAATGACAATAATCATGGGACCGAGTGATAAAGCGTCGGCTTGAAAACACAGCACATAAAACAAGTATCAACTTTCCACAATCAGAGAGTCCACAGTTCCGAAAAATTGTAGTGTTAGAAATTCGTGTTTCTGAATGGCGAAGGTTTGTACAGGGAAAAATTCCGAAAATAAGAATCATCGATAGCTCAACATCCTTACATTATATGTTCACAATAAAACGTGAAGGATGGTCAAAACTCTGAAGAAATTCTACCCCGAAAGATCAAAACTCCGAAAGAATTTTACCCGAAAGACCAAAACTCCGAAAATCTGAACATTGTTCGAAACGAAATTTTGAACGTTCTGAACGTTCTTTATCGGAATCTTACACTATCTAAACTTCAGTTTTCGCAAACTGGATGATCGAAGCTATGATTTCCGGAGTCCAAAACTTCCGTGAACCTGACGAATCTCTTATTACCTTTTATTATATTTAAACTTTCTAATATAGCTCGATTTCTATAATAAGAAATTCCGGAATTTTGTGGCATGCTTAATATTACATATTCGGAGTTTTGTATGTCGTATTACTGGTCGTTCAAATAAAGCGTTGATCTTCTTCATACTATTTCTGACAATTATCTCGTATAAGAAATCATATTTGTATCCTTTTTCTATCGCTACTCGTACCGTTCTACATCATCTACAGTCAACTGTGTAGACTTTCGCTGGCATGATATTTACGAAACTTGTAGTTTCGGAACATTAAAATTAGGAATTTTAAACCGTCGGAGCATTCAAAGTTTGGAATTTCAACCCGGCCACCGCGTACTAGCTTGCTCATCGACTACCGAGTGGGTGACACTTTTCCCGAGTGGCCGACGTTAACACAATTAACACTCTGTGACATAACTGAGTATAGGTTTTTCACTGTTGCCTTGTACCCGTTTGCAAAAGCGAGACGGTAACGCATAAACTGAAAAAGTGGAGTAAAAAGGGTGAGGCAAAAGTGAGAGGAATTGGTCCATGAAAACCCAAAAGGGCATATGAATGAACATTATATATATAAATATAAATATGTAAGATTTTGGGAAATCAATAGACAAAAGTTTGATGAAAAATAATTAGGTAATCAATTAACTATAGCTTCCGCTTTAAGGAACACACACACACACATATATATATATATATATTAGCTTCTCGCATGGTCAACTATATGTGGACTGTCCGAGAGTATCGAGTGCCCAAAACTTGAATGTTCTTACCGAAGAGCATAAATCATACCATGTTCTTTACAGAACTATATTGCAAAGCCTCATAGTTCTGTAGATAACAATGACATTGTATGATACTGGAGTTGAAGGTTCGCACGTTTATATCATTTCATTAATTACCAACCCTTACCTCAATCAATCAGTTTACCACCGTGCCTCAGAAATATGATACTCTATACCTTCTTTCTTTATTTTCCACTTTTTTCTCTCTTTGTTTATCTCATCTATGGCGTTGAAGTTTGCACCATTGACACGAAGCGAAAAGTCTTTTTCACTTCATCATTTCTTTAAATCCGTTGTTATTCAAATTACTTTTTTTGCACATTGAGGTTGCAGGTCTTTAACGAGAACCCTAAAAAACGTAAAAATCTTTTTCGTCGTATTGATCGGCTAGACGAAAATTTAGATTCGAAAAAAAGCTCTTCCATTGCGGTCCACGAAGATGCAAACTTCAAAAGCATAAAGTTTCGAACTTCATCATGCGCAGACTCGACATTGAAGAAAATCGACATTCAATTAGCTGGATCATGATTATGATCCAGCTAATAGATAAAACAGTTGGCGCGGAAGGAAAAAATATGGCATTGTATAGAAATTGTACAATAGTAAAACAACTGCCGTGAAAAATAAGATATGCAAGCAGAATGTGGTTTTAGAATAGTACTGAAGTTTGCATCGTTGGAATGCAACGAATATTCTTCTTGATTTTTTTATGAATTTATTTTTCATTATCTAAAAACTTTTTTTTGCGCCTTTTGTTAATAAATTTGTAATAAAGATTCTCACAAATGATTCAGTGAATTTCGTAGCCTAAATGTGCTAAAAAGAATACGGTAATACGGAAAAAATACATTCTTGTTGCATTCCAACGATTCAAACATCAATACCATTTCCTCTCTGGATCAAATCCTAAAGTTCGCGCAGACGAAGTCGCGAGCAAAAGCCAATGTTATATATATTTTTCGAGATCCAACCCCTTGCGGATTTTCACATATTATCCGTTCCCAATTGAACGCTTTCCTATCGCTCCCGTCGCGCACTTCGCTAATCCAACTTAACTTCCATTGCGTCCACAGCCGTCTTAAGCTACACTATACCGCATTTGCCGAGGGTAAAAGGAAACTGGAAAAAACCCGAATCGGTATAGACGGCCCCATATTCTTCTGATGCTCTGGTGCAAAGACGTTTTACTGAAGTATCTACACCAAGAACTCAGAAGTATCTTATCGAGGCCTTCAGGTGCCTGGTTGATGCGCCAGTCGATGCATTGCTAAGCGGTCACCGCTCCGAATATCGGTCATGCATGAGACTGCTTAACTCGAAGTAGCGCCGGAGCCAAACCTCGACCACCCTTCCACCAGTTTCGGGTTAATTACTTAATTGTTGTTCATCGAACTTTTTCCCACTCTCTTGCCTTTCTTGTGCACCGTCCGGAGCAATAATCATTATTTTCAGCAATTTACTCGAAGGATCAAACTCGGCGAGAGCGTGCGATCCCTACCAATTTGTGGCATATACGTACAGAGTTCGGACGAGGCATGGCGATGGATAAATGAAATGAAAACACCCCCGAGCCCAATCGAGAAGAGAGTTCGGGAGGAAAAAAAAATTTTACGGGTCGAATGTGAGAAGCGGAATGAAGTAACGGCCGAAGAGAAGGGCAGTGTAGTACAGACGTGGGATAAGGAAATAGAAAGAGAAAGAGATGCTCTTGTGCAGACCCGTCGAGTAATATAATCGTTTGCTACGGGCACTTGAAGGTGACGAGAGGCTCTCTAGATGTGCAAAGAAAACGCTCGTAGAAGTAAACGCAAGAGAGTGTGTGTGTGTGTGAGAGGAAGAGAGAGAGAGAGAGAGAGAGAGCGGCAAGCGGGGATGTTGGTTGGGTGAGGCTGAATCCGAAAAAGGGAGGAAAAAACGAGAGCCGCTCTCTCTTTGGAGGTGAAGTAAGAAAGAACGAGCCGCGAGACGATGCGAGAGAGTGAGGGTGAATGCCCCTTGCTGGTAGTGGATATATCTCCAAACTACCCCCGACGAAAGCCAAACGGCTCCCTTTTCTCGAGTCTCCTCTCTTTACCCCGCAACATCGATACCATCCTCGAAGCTGGACCCTCGAAGATTGGACCCCAGTAAATGAGGGTGAGAGAGAGAGAGAGAGAGAGAGAGAGAGAGAGAGAGAGAGAGAGAGAGAGAGAGAGAGAGAGAGAGAGAGAGAGAGAGAGAGAGAGAGAGAGAGAGCGAGCGAGAGGGAGAAAAGAGAGAGAGCGAGAGAGGGGGTAGAAGGAAAAAAGCAAGAGGGAGGAAAAGAAAGAGAGCGAGAGGGAAGATTTCCCGTGTCAGTGTGTTCGGCGTATATGTGTATTACAGTTGATGGTATATTGAATAACTGTTCACGCTAGTATCACGCAATCGTGCACCAGCGATTTCGGGGTTGAAATATCCTCTTACGTTGCCATCCCCTATCTTTCCGGATCTAAATTTTCCGCCCTTCGTGAACGAAATTTCGCCGATGGAGCACACAAATCCTATAAATATACGAGATCATGACACGCCAATGGTCGTGGACCCGTGGTTGGTTCGCAGCTGCGCCGATCAAGCAGCCTGGAGCCCAACACTCGGATAGGTGACCACTTCACCGCGGCTCGAGCGCCGGTTCATGGACTTTCCAATGGTAACGCAACTCAAACTCAGCCAAAACATAGCCGACTGTATCGACACGGGTTTTACGCAGTTTCCCTGTGCAGTTATTTTTTTTTATTGTTGCTTCCATCGTACGGAGTGGTGCTTCCCCTTTTTTGACGTATCCACCTTCTTGCGCTCTTTGCGGCCACAGCCGACTTCCTCCTCTGTATTGGATTCACCATGACATGTCTGCTATGGGTATAGGGAAACTGCGGAAAAACTATATCAATAAAAATGCATAGACTCAATATTGTCATAGTGCAGTAAAATAAAAATAACAAACGATAATTACAGTGGATTTTCAAGAATGGGATTCAAATCGATTTTTAAGATATACTTTTTTAAGCGGTTTATACAAAATTAAGGTATTCCTTTCACGGAGGGCCGTGTTTGTGGAAGCATAAGCCAGGGCCCTTTCGAATCATCAGTAGATTACAGTGACGCTTAATGAAAATAAGTTACAATCAATTATTATACCCAACAATGAACTGGAATGAAAAATTTTGCATAAATTTGGGATAGATACTTTTACATGTTCTCTGCGAAGTCGCGGTTACGAAAATTCATCCGCTAGTCACATTCTTCTAAGTTTTATCATTAGTATTATCTTTAAACATTCGATGACCCCCTGTTTTTATTGTCCTTACGGAATCTTCAGAATTTTAACATGCTTGAACCAGTTTATATCAGACATCTAGAGTTACTTAGTATATAGGGTAGAGTGGGGCACAATGTGTCACGGGGCACTGTGAGCCACATGCGGTTTTTTTAGAGGTTTGTAGCTCGTAAATTCCGAAATGTTATGTGTTGGACCGTGTGTTCCCCACCCGTGGGGCACAATGAGCCAATCGGCAAATTTTTTTCGATTCCATTACTTTAGCATTTTTAATGTTTTTGCAAAAAATATGGTAGCTATATTGTGCGCCCAAAGGTCTATAAAATCGGTTATGACCTTTTTTTCTAATCAGACTACTTTGGTAAGAGTAAAAATTCGTTAGAAAAAAAGTGACACACTGTGCCCTACCTTCCTCTAGATTATCAGATATAAATGTGGCCAGGATTTCCCTCCATAAAATGTAAGTTTATAGTAATTAAGTAATTTTTGGTTAAAAGTTCGGTAACTTGGCTTGAAATTTTACCATTATATCGGGATGTATTTTTACTTCATTATAGACGAAAATCAATTAACTGTTAAATATTCGGGTTCTTGAAGAGAATACCTTAAGATTTAAACTTTTTTTTTAAATCCACTCATTTTGTATATGTATATATTTTCTTCAGAAAATTCAACGTGCAGAATGCGATGGGATCAATTAAAAATCATATTGAATTCTGTTCTATAGTGTGAAAATTATTTATCCGATTCAAATTGGATTCGTACATAGCAATGGGAAATCCCGATGAGAATCCAATGTACAAGCGTTTCAGTATAGGGATCCAATGCGATAACTCACTGAATCCCTATCAGGAAGTAGAGCCAAGTATGAGAATCTAATTAGAGCCCTACGACAACTTCTGCACGGGTTCTGCTTGGCCTTAAAGCCTGCAAGAGCATACGAGGGCACCTGAGAAATAAATAAATCATAGAAGATGAAAAATTATACTCGTTCGGATATCTCGGCACGTCTGAAAAACTGATCTATCCTTCCTGTCAATCCGGTCACGGTCGACAGGTGCTAAATTCACGTGAGCCATATTTTTTTTTTTTTTGGAATCTGTGGTGCGGAGTGGTCCGCTCGACCGACGATTTGTCATAAGCTGCGGACACGAACGTCGCGCACTAGTTGCGTCCCCGGAATGAGCCTACCCTACAGGCTATTCCTGTGTGTCTATCGCTGAGGCTGGTCTCGCTATACCGTTGGGGTAACAAAGAACCCTCGGGAACCCAACGAACGTAGAACCGAAGCAAAATAATGACGAGTTCCTCATTATTTCGCGGGATACGTTGCCCTAACGACCCCGAGGGAAGATTGACTTCCGGATCGAATCTCCGATAGTTCCGCGCGCAGATAGGGTGCACCGACCAGTGAATGGACGGGCACCAGTGAATGGACAAAAGCCATTATATTTAAAATAAGCAAAGGATATGGATTTTCGATGAAAACTTGAATCGCTATAATTTAGCAAAAAAAAATCACCGGTATCGTTAAAACCAATTTCTTTAACATCGAATTTCGACGCCATGCGGAATTTTTCTATTTTGTGGTACTTCCACTCCACGCAACTTAGTTACGATATGGTTATGCACATCAGGTGTTCTAAAGACGGAAACATCGCTGGAGTGCAACGAAAATTAGTTATTTTTTAATTGTTTCAATTTTTACGGAATCTTATTAGAGATTTACGACTTAAATTTGCAAAAAAAGAAGGCTTTGGGTGATGATAAAAATAAAGAAATAAAAAATGAATAAAAAATTCGTTGCATTCCAACGATACAAACTTCATCGCCGTGGAAACAAAAGGCTTTATGAGTTTTGAGGGTAAGTATTACTTTTATTATTCAAGATAGAATCAATCAATTGATTTTATGCAAAAAATTTATATAAATTCGTAATGACAGGTCAGTATTAGGCATGTTTATTCACTGGTGCCATATTCTAACGTCTTTCCAGTGCAGTCTTTCCAGTCCAGTGAAAAGTTTAGCTCATCTGGTGAAAATTGCCAAATTAATTACGATCAACAATTGATAATATATATTAGGTGTATGACTTAATGTTTACAGATTTTTCAGCAAATTTATTTAATATAAACAAAATATAGAACAACGAGCTTAATCTTGGATATATTGTCCATCGTTTTCTATGACCTTGCGCCATCTCTCAGGTAACATACGAATGCCGTCGCGAAAGAAACTTGCAGGCTTCGAGGCGATCAAGTCATCGACGAATTTACGCACATCGTTCAGCGTTGTGAACTGTTTATCCACTAAAGCGTGCTGCATTGACCGGAACAAATGGTAGTCGGATGGGGCCAAGTCTGGTGAATATGCTGCGTGCGGGAGAACTTCCCATCCCAAGTTCAAGAGGGTCTTCTGAGTCGCGCGAGCAACGCGAGGTCGAGCTTTGTCATGCAGCAGTATGACTTGCCTGCTTTCTTGCCCAGTAAATAGCCTTTTCTTATCAAGTTCTTCGCTCAGTTTGTTCAATTGTCGGCTGTAGCGTTCCGCAGTCACCGTCTGACCAGTTTCCAGGAGTTCGTAATAAAGCACACCCTTCGTGTCCGACCAGATACACAGGAGATCACTGAGATTGAAATCGCCACTTTTAAAACGTTTGTACCAATAATTACACGTTTCATAAGACACAACGTCGGCACCAAGAACACTACAAATTGATTCCCGTGCTTTAGAAGCATTTTTTTCCTTGTTGGAATTCGTACAAAATGCAGTGCCGAATGTGCTGTTTATCAGTTGTTTATCATTAACTGTTTACAACAATTGAACAGTTTGTTTCGATTTTCATTTCACAGTCCATCTGAATCCTACTGTATCGTTATTCGTCCATTCACTGGCCGGTTTACCCTACCATTCGACGATACCGAGGATTTTTTTTTCTCCCTCCAACGCTGCCCTCATTCGGAACAACACTTGGGCAGTGGGGAGTGAAATTTCTTGAAAATATCAATGAAAAAGAAGATGTGCGGGGTCGGGCAGAGTGAGTAGGACGAGGGGGCGTATGAAGAAAACAGAAATTTGCGGGCGGTGGCCAAGTTGCGGCAACGACGGTAAAACACACGACCGCGCTCACGCGCGTCGACTTGCCGCTTTCCCAACGCCCGACGAGCCTCCGCGACAATCGATATGTACCTACCTTCGGTATGGCACAACGTCAACGGGGACTATCCCGGAGGGCGACGCGCTTCAACGACAACTTGGCGAGAGTCCTCGAGGAACGGTGCCTCGCGACATGTGCGCGCAGCATAAACCACGAACTTCGCGCTATTCCGCTCGCACATCACCCTCTGTACAGGACCATCGCGCGCGAGTTCATTTTTTCCCATATTTTTCAAAATGTTTAATCGTCCTACGAATGCCGATGGAATGTTTCGAGCCGCCTCGCTCGTGCGCTCCTCCCCTCTCGTTCTCGAGCCCTTTGCATTAGGCTCTTTCTCTCAACAGAAGCTTTTCTGCATGAAGTATGGAGCCTCTTTGACAGCTCGAAGCTTTACGATAGCGAGTCACACGAGAGAATGAGAAAGGGAGAGGATCAACATTTTGGCCTTAAGGTATTCCTTTCACGTACCTGAATATTTGACAATTAACTGATTTTCGTCCACTGAGTTAAAATGCATCCCGGTATACTGGTAACATTTTAAGCCAAGCTACTGAACTTTTAATTAAAAAAAATTACGACTTTAAAAATCGTCAAATTTATGCAGCAACTTGTGAAGATGACGTGCTGGTCATATTTCTATCTGATAATTAATATACGAAATAATTCTACATGTCTGATATAAACATGTAAAAATTCTGAAGATTCCTTAAAGCATTTTTGGATGGATGCTAAAAAAATCGACAAAATTCTTGAAAACTTGAATAATGATAGTTTTCGATAGAATAGAAAATATAGATAGATAGAAAATTCATGTCATTTGATGACATGAATTATTTTAGAAATTTTCACAAAATAATTTAGGAATTATAAACATATGAATTTAACTCAGTCGCTTATGGAAAAACAGCTTTTGCAAACGTTAATGGTTGCAAAACGAATGGAACTAAATCGCCGTAAATTCTGAAAATATCATATCATCAAGATTTAGGATCAAACGATTGATTATGCTAAGTTTCAAATAAATCGACTGAGTAATTGTCGAGAAATTAATTAAAGTGATGAGGAGTATCGCCTTTTTAAACAATGAATTAATAGCAATCATTGGAAAACTCAATATATATTGAGTTTCTGGATAATTATTGATAACAATACGATGATCTGAACGTATTAATCAAATTTGAAAAGTGAGAAATTTTTGTCGTTAGACAGTTGAAACAGATGTACAGTCACTGGCAAAACCTCAGTCAAGCACATGCCAATATCGTCGAATTTGACGTCAATTATTATTAAAAGTTGAAAATTAAGCTTTCTAAGTGTTAATTTATTATTAAATTAGCTATTTGTAAAGGTAAAATGTACAACATGATCTACACTTGTAAATCCACGATTCGCCCATTTTGGATTCACTTTTTGCTCGACGATCCATCGAGTAACATCTTTACGAGAGTAGAAACAGGTGGTCACCGAATGTTTAAAGACGATATTAACGATGAATCTTAGAAAAATGCCACTAACAGAAGAATTTTCGCAACCATGACTTCTCAGAGAACATATCAAATATCTAGATGTACAAAATTTATGCGAAATTTTTTGTTCCAGTTTATCGTTGGTTATAATGATTGATTGTAACTTTAATGACTAATTTTCATTAAGCGTGACTGTAATTTACTAATGATTCAAAAGTGCTCTGGCTTATGCGCCCACAAAATGCGGCCCTCCGCGAACGGAATACTTTAAGGGGTTTGCGTAAACTTGACATTTTGTAAATACGATTTTTTTCATTGCATAGTCTCATTTTTTATAGCCTAGGGTATTTAATTTGCAACAAAGATTTTGTAAAGGCTTTAAAAATTGTCTATGGCGAACTTATTTCTTTTGCATTTTTCTCGAAACTTTTTTGCATAAAAGGACGTAAGTCTTATCTCAAAATCTATTCGTCCGATTCACTTCAAATTCGAACAGAGCATAATTTATAACATTTTCTATCGTATCACCGCATCATTCTTCCATATGATCGTCCATTTGTTAATAACAAAATATTAAAGTTGTTTTTTTTGTGTCGAAAATCGAACCTTTTTTTCCTACAGCTTACCATTTTCATACTTTTGAAAATTCGAATAAAAATATTCGATCATACGAAAATTTTAATATTACACTAAGAATACATCTTTTGTCTCTCATTCACAGATCGCCCCAATTGTCAGAACCACCTACACCGAATGTGCATGCAGCAACGGCACCACTTTATTCAAACAATAATAACGTCATTGTTTATCAATATTTTTCAATGAAAAAAAAGACAAACTTGGCAAGACTATATGTATCAATTGTGTGTAAAATCCCGATCTCGTCACCTCAATACTCTCATGAGAAAAAAAATATTAACCCGTTGTGGTCATAGCTCCAAAAAAATAACGTAATGGTCATGCGGGGTCTAATGGACCCCACGTAGAAAAACAGTTGCCATTTATCTTCTATTTAATGTATCGACTTAATTCTTTAACTGAACTTTAGTTTAAGGTCTCTTCTTTGAAATCCAATAGTTTTTTTTCCTTATTCAATTTTTTTTCATGTTGAAAAAATGCAAAGGCAAAAAAATTCAAGAAATTTCACTTTATTTCATTTAAAAAATCCATAAAAAATTCAATTTTTGAGATACAGCGAAAAAATTTCAGTTTTGTACTCTCAAGACAGTATACTTTCAAGAAAAAAAAATTTTAGAATGGACCTTGAAAAAAACTATATTTATTTTGGGCTAAGATTGAATACAATTTTGATAAAACTCATAAAATCAAAGAGCCTTGAAACTTATTGTGGTACCTTTCAACAACAACAGATGGCACCATAGGTTTGATTTTGAACCGCCAGTTTACAGACACTTAGCCGCAAACTTTGCCTGGGGTCAGTTGGACCCCATATGACCACAACGGGTTAAATACCGTACCGTTTTCGAGCTCCAAGTTTCCAACATACCATTCCAATCTACATTATTCCTGCCTTCACTCTCTTCAACATCGATAACACATAAATCCCAAGTACGAAAAGCTTTCCGGCTGATTACCATCTCCGACCCATCGCAAAAACCACTTCCTCGGGTTTTTTTTTTAAATTTATTTTCTTCTTCTTTTTTCTTCAATTTATTTTGCAAAGTGTCGATCGCTTTGATGCGCGCTCGGAGCGATCAAAGGTCGGAGCGAGAATCGACGAAGAGAGACGGAGAGCGAGAGAAGCGGAAAAAGCGCGAGAAGGGCAAGTGGAAAAGCTCGATCGATATAATACCATATAGCCCGGTAAATATTACATACCGTACCTACTATTTTTGAGTTCAGTACATTCATATTGCACTGCGTATTATTGACACGGAGTATCAAATAGTATATAACCTAACGCGGAATCGCGTATAGCGACGTTAAACGTCCACTTTGACACTCGAACGTCGTTGCGTGGCTGCGCGCTATTGGAATTACGAAGCGAAAGTTGGCGAGACTGTCGTTCTGTTCACGAGCGAAAGGTTATCGAGAAAGGAAAGGAGGTCTCATAGTGCCCTCGAGATCCTCCGGACTTCGTGATACTTCCGTCTTCCGCTACCTCTTTTACGTTATACATACATATATATATATATATATATATATATACTCGATTTCGACGACCATCTGCAAAGTAGGGAATTGACTCCATACTCAATATTACGTAAAGCGCCAATTTCTTCAAAATCACCTTCAGATATATGTAAACGTACGTAAAGGTTAAAATATTAATTACTTTTATATATTAAATATAAAGGTAACTTTAAGGTTCATTTTATTTCCAGACCTAATGATTCCTTTCGAAAATGTAATGAGCGATCGTCAAAATGACCAAAAGTGCTGATGGACAATATAACATAAATAGAATGGGTTCAGAATATACATTATGAAAAATGAAAAAAAAACTTTCGTTGCATTCCAACGCGACATACTTCAACGCCATTTATTTATGGGATGGCTCAATATATGGCAATGCATATTTTGAACCCATTATATATACATACAGAAAAAGATGATTTTAAAGATATTCGATTTCGACGACCATCCGCACAGTAGCGAATTGACACCATACTCAACATTACGCAAGCACCAATATCATCAAAATTACCTTCAGATATATGTAAACATATGTAGATAATTTAATATTAAGATATTTAATTTTAATACCTTTAAAAATAATTTGAAATAATTTAAAAAGTAATTTAATATAAAGATATTTAATTTTAATACCTTAAAAAATAATTACAATAATGAAAAAAGTAATGTAATATAAATATCCCGACTAGAAATTTTGATCCGGGACTGACTAGGCCCGGATCCGGCATCCGTATCCCGTAATACGGCACTGAACAGGCGCCCGGATCAGGGCTTTATCAGGCGTGTAACGCTTTTTGGCATCCGACCCGGATCCGGTTGCCGGTTGCGGCCCTGATCCGGCTACCTGTTGCGGCCCTGATCCGGCGGCCGGATAAGGCCTTGATGCGGCTGCCGGTTACGGCCCTGATCCGGCTGCCGAGTACGGCCCTGATTCGGCCCTGATCCGGCTGCCGTGGCTGGAATGAAAAATAAAAAAGGCAACAAATGGTGAATAAAAAAATTCTGGTAGTATTTTTTGTTTCCATATACTTTATTTGTGGTCCTACATATACGTTAATTGGATTAAAACGTGTTTTGCCTTGTGAAAGTTTTTTGCCTAACCTCGGGTTTCGAACCTAGTCTTCTAATTCTAGAGCTAAACGCGCTACCTACTTAGCCATCCTAACACTTGTAGGAATTCTCTTTTTTCGTTGCTTATATTATCATCATTTAAAAAACAATCAATATTTTTTATGGCGTTTAAGTTAGCATCGAAGTTAGCAATATGCAATGAAAATTAATACTTTTTGACCGCTGAATTTCGTTTTGCCTGATTAGGCACTAAAAGTAATCCACACGTTTTTACTTATTCTTATTAAAGCTTTACGACTTGAATTTACAAAAAAAGACTTTTGATGACGATCAAAATAAACGAATAAAAAATGAGAAAAAAAAATCGTTGCATTCCACCGATGCAAAATTCAACGTTATTTTGATTCTCTTTTTAAGGAACTAAAAAAAGGGGAATTTGGTATTTATGAATATAATAATTTCGATAACAATAATAAACTCTCTTATATTTTTATTTTTATATTATTTAGAAATTTTTCAGTCTTCACATCTTTGTTTATTCAACAAATAACAGCTTCAATAAAACATTTTCGGCTAATAAAGTTTAAATAATCCGTTGATTAAAACTATCGCTTTAATCTTTCGATTACTCCTTCCCAGTCTTCGCCCTCGCTTGACGTGCACCGTCCCAATCTTTTGCAGCATTTATAATTTTGCCTAGCGATTTTTCGATGTCCCTTCGGTATATTGGTTGATTATTCATCTCATATTTTTGAATAAGCACGGCTAAATTGAAAACAAAAAAAGAAAGGGTACTGGATGCAACTGAATCAGGTCCAGACTCGTCGGATGCACTGCTCGTGTGATTTGTATTAAGCGACGAGACATTGTTGTCAAGATTTGTAGGCAATTCTTCGCTTGGCTCTAAAAATACCATTACAAAAATAATAGATATTATGCATGTTAATAAATAATAATAGATATTGTTAATTTTGAAAGTAAAGAATATATAATATAAATGAAAATGTATATGTATACATATATATATATATATACATACCTAGTACGAGTGAAGAATTCACTTCTGTTAGCCGTTGTTTTTTTCTCTCTGCATATATAGCACGCCACTTTCGCACCCGTAAGTGTCCCATTAATTTTTTTCGGGACTTTTTTTTATCCATTTTGCACTATGATGTCAGCCAGGAAATTGGAAAAACGCCTATATGCGCGTGCATACACCGCCAAGACTCTCGCAAATATGGCGGCTTCAACACACAAGTCAGGCTGCAGTCCGGAATGCCGTAGTACGGCACGCCTGATCAGGGCCGGATGTCCACCGGATCAGTGGAACCGTAGTACGGCCGTAAAAAGGCACCCTGATCCGGCCGTAGTAAGGTAGCCTGTGCGGCGCCGTAAAACGGCGTCCACGGACGCCTTGTTACGGCGCTGCACAGGTTACCCTACTACGGCCGGATCAGGGTGCCTTTTTACGGCCGTACTACGGTTCCACTGATCCGGTGGACATCCGGCCCTGATCAGGCGTGCCGTATTACGGCATTCCGGACTGCAGCCTGATCAGGGCCTGATCAGTCTTCAGGCTGCCGGATCAAAATTTCTAGTCGGGATATTAATTACTTTTATATATTAAAAAATATAAAGGTAATTTTAAGGTTCGTTCCGTTCTCAAAATTAACGATTCGTTTCGAAACATTAGGGGTGATCCTCAAAATGGCCAAAGGTCCTGATGGGCAATACAACATAAATATAATGAGTTCACAATATGCATTGCCATACATTGGGTCATCCCATGAATAAATGGCGTTGAAGTACGCGGCGTTGAAACGCAACGAAAGTTCTGTTTTATATTTTTGTCATTTCTGCATTTTCATTGTATTCGATCATTTTTCTTTAATCCATCAAGGTCGTGGATCTCCAATGAGGATAAGAAGAATCGTTTTGATGATTTACGTAACCTCAATTGGCAACAAAAAAAAGCGAGCAATAGAAGACAAATTAACTTTCGTTGCGTTTCAACGATTCAAACTCAAACATCACATGAATAATGCGCTTTTTTTTTCAATTGCATTTTTCCTCACGCAGGAAATTTTGAAAGGGGTGCCCTTGAAAGTCTACCAGAAAGATGGAAGAGCATTGTAGAATACGAAGGAGAGTATATTTCAGATTGAAAAAGAAGTTTGTTTATTTTTTATTTGAACAATGAAAGTACTAAAAAAAACCTCGTTATTTATAGAATGACCCAATATATATATATATATATATCGGTATCAGCACATACATCGATTTTACTGCGATACGACCTCGATAACAAATTCACGACCATCCGTTGGCTCTCCCAAGCTCAAAGAATTAACGAGAAAAAAGAAGAAAAAAAAGCTCACTCTTAAAGATCCTCGCCAGTGTATAGTTTCGCTCCCGTTGCCCGGATCACGTTTGAGGTACCGCGTCCGCCCCCGTTCGTGCGTACGAATTTTTTTTTTTTTTGTTTGTTCTCCTCCTCGTCAGCAGTGATCGAGATATCTCATAGCGGGGTGAAAACACGCGCGTAAAAAAAAAAAGAAAAAGCTCGTACACATAGACGGCGGTTCACTGGCGTTGAAACGCTCCGAGGCTTTGCCGCCCCGTAATCAAGCCCTTCCCGTTTATTCGCGGCACACAAACACCGGAGAGGATTCTCGTCTCTCGGTGTAGAAAAAGTGGCGTGGTTGTGAGAAAGAAAATAGAAAGAAAAATAAAAAAGAACAACATCCCTGGGGACACGCCACTGAAGATATGGAAAAAGCTCACACGTTCACTCGCGAATATCGTCGCACGTTTAAAAAAAAAAAAGATAAGAGCGCGCGTTTGCAAGTTTTGGACACGAGGGCGCGACGATTATAGCGTGTGGATCAATCGATTCCGATCGTTTCCTACCTCCCCCCGCGGGGGAGGAACGCGATCCGGGCTCGTCTTTTCACGCACGTCGCGGAGCAACGCGTTGCGTTCACGCGACCCTTCGTTTCGCGAATATTCCGCGGCGTTTTTGTCGACGATAAACGAGCTTGCCGCTCGGTGACTTTAATGCGAAAAATAAAATTGACAGGTAGTCGTCGTTGAGCTTGAACGCGATTGTTCCTGGACGATCATTTCGACATCCCTCAGTTGTATCTTTAGCCAGGATGGATTTTTTCGTTTGTCTTCTTTTCAGTTTCGACGCAAGCTCACAAAGCTTCGCGTCATCAAAGTGGCGTGTGTCGTTCGATTCCTCTTATCGCATCCGGTCGCGAACGATTTCCTCTTTCTTCCTTTCGGCTCTCTTTACAATCGACGCGTCTCCAATGCCGCAACGAACAAACCCCAAGTGCATACACGCCAACGTCGACGACAACGCAGAGGGTCGCGAAAGAAAAATGGAAAGCTAAAAACAAAGTTAAAAAAATGAAAACACGTATACACTCGCGCGTTCAAGGGATGCGACGACGGAGATGAAGTCACGACGGAGCGCGAATAGTCCGCGGGGCGATGCGATACCTCGGGCTCACCGAGGAGTCTGCCAGGCGAATGAGGCTTGGTCTTGCGCAACAGCGCACTCCCGTGGCGGTTGACGGAAACACAAACGAGGGGTTGGAGAGCTTCACGGGGGTTCGCGCACACGCGAGAGCCGCTACAAGGGGCAGAGAGAGCGAGAGAGAGAGAGAGAGAGAGGACGAAGAAGCGAGTTGGTGCAAAAAGAAAGATGGAAGAGGAACAAAGAAGGGAGAGAGAGAGAGAGAGATGTGGCGAAGGGCGACGGAAGCTTGCGAGCTTCGCAACGGTTGAAGCGAACGAACGAACAACAACTCCCTAAAAGCTCTCGGGTTCCTCCCTCCTCACTCTCTCTCTCTCTCTCACTCATCATACTCCAGCACCAGTAGTAGGAGCACCATCAGCTCCAGCAGCAGGACACCAGCCGCACAGTAGTAGCAACCCTTGGAACATTCGTTTTGGGATAATGTCCTATTCGTGCGAGATTCCCTTGTGCCCTAGTGTCTCTAGATCTCTGCTTTTTTTTTTCGTCCTCTACTGCCTCTTCTTCTTCCACTGCTTCTTTATACAACATCCCCTGGGAATATCACTACGCCCTCTGGGTTCTCTCGTTCTCGGTATTCACCTCGGCTTGACGAGCACGGAGGCTTCATCGTACATATTTTTGCGAGGAAAAGAAATTTCGTACTCGTTACGTCTATGCAATGTTGGCTATCGGTACGACTGCCTGTTTTTTTTTTCCAAAATTACCCTTAATCTTTTTTTCCAAAGCGGATCTCTGAATTGCGACACGGTACGGTGAAATAAATGTATGGTATTTTCAACCATAAGTATTACTCCCCTGAGGGAACAATAATACTTTATAGCCATGTTTACTGCCCAAAATATAGCATTGCTTATTGATATTTCAGCAGTTGGGTGAATTATGCGCACATGTTAACCGCAACCAACAATCTTGCAAGTATACGTTGATTGTTCAATGCTATATTATATAGCCAGCTTTCATGAAATTAAGGGGTTACGTGGGCTTGAAAATTTCACCAAATCCATTTTTTTATTTTATTATCTAATAGTACAATATATCTAGAATATTCTCCCTAAGTGTTAAGTCAATGGGAGTAAACGTCTAGGAGAGAGAGCCTTTGGGAATTCCCCCCGTTGGGAAAGATCGGCCGGGAGCGATGCAGGTATACGCATTTTTCTCAAAACATTATTTTTGAAGTCGGTGGACACGATTTCTCAAAAACTAATGCAACGATCTTATTGAAATTTTGCACACTTCTTCAAAATTGCATCGACTAGTGATTGAACGAAGATTTTTTTTTTCGATTACAACCAATTTTACAAGGCTATACTTAGTGTAAATTGTACCAAAAATTGAACTATTTTGCATATAACTCTGCCAAAAATTCAAATTTCAATATTTTTAAATAGCCTTCATTCAATCACGAGCTATACTTATCTACTAACAGAAAAAAATTGGTTTTTTAATTTCAGCTAAAGCTATCATGAGTTATCCTGACCACCACGAGGACACTTTTTTTTTAGGGGTCTCCGGAAACCAGTTCCCACCGGCTGAATATCCCAAATTTTTGGATGCAATTTTTTTAAAATATAAAAAAATAAAATAATTTATATATTATATTTTAAAAAAAGAGAAAATATGCTTTTTTTGGCTTCGAAACCCACGTAACCCCTTAATATTTCCTTACACTATCAAAAAATAACTTCCTCAAGATTCTAAAAAACGAATAGGACAAAAATATATACACATCGATGAAAATGTTACTTGTGATTTGCGACGATGTTTATAGTGATTTATACCATATTGCATGATACGTCTAATAAATGTACAGAATATTTCATAAAACCAATATATAAAAAAAATCCTCAATTGAGATTTCCACCTCAATGATTTGTTATCACAATTCCCTGACCTCCTGCAATGATTTCTTTCGAAGAAAATATTTCGCCTAAACATAGAATCGAACCTAAGGATGTCACAAAATGACCTGACATTTTTAATAGCGCGCCATTTTTTTTGTGGCAAACATAGAGTACTAATCTTTGACAACTGGCGTCAGGAAGTATTGAGGTTTAGTCATGGAGAATTACACGATTGAGCAACGTATAGAAAGTGTGAAAATTCACTGCAAAACAATGTAGTTATCTCAGACGAAGTTTCATGATCGTGCGATTTGACGCCACTGGGGTTCTTTCTTTGGGGTTTTATGAAAGGACAAATGTATGCCAATGATCCACAGACCATTCCGGAGCTCAAGGAAGCAATTGGACGCACCATTAATGAAATTAGTCCGCAATTATGCCAAAATGTTATTGAAAATTTCGTCAAAAGAGTGAACGCTTGCGTACAGGGACGAGGCAGCCATTTATCGGATATTGAGTTCCACACATAACCTCTATGTTTGTACCTTATATTAAAATAAAAATATTCGTACTTTTCAAATAAATAATACGTTTTATTAATAAATTAAAATGTCAGGTCATTTTGAGACACCCTTTAGAAGTTGAACCGGAACAACAATTCTTTTATTCTACTTAGTACTTATATACGCTTCGCGTGCGTAAAACCCCCATTTTCACACCTCGTAATATAAAATTTCGTAAAACACTCGAGGAAAAAACTTTTTCTAAACTCGTGTGATTGCAACGCTTGCCTTCGGCGCGTACTGCAAACTCACACTCGTTAGGAAAAAAAAATTTCGTCCTCGTGTCATAATGTACTATTACAGCACACTTTCATGCCTGCATTCACCTTTTTAAGTTTTACTGCTATCATCCAAGCCTCAAATTGATCTGTTTTTCCACTTTTCCAAAATAATCTTTCATGCACACAATACGTTTACCTGCAGAAGGAAATTTGTGGAAACACACTTCAAACTCCTTACTCGAAATGCTTTCGCAATATTTCACAAGCACATTTAATATTCTTGCGATTGTTTTTACGCGGCGAAAACTTCGCGAATTCGATTTTCACCGATATTTATGTTTTTCACAAAAATTAAATACTCTCATCGTATCGCTGGGTATAATTTCAGTTGAAGGCTTTGCCCTAATTACAGTTTGATTTTCCGCCACGAGATGTCATATGGCGATTTGACAGATCCCAATTAACGTGCTTAAAATGAAGGATTATCCAACGGTCATGTAAATCGGAGGGTTATTTTGAAGACATTGGATCTTACATAACGTTGAGTATGGGGACAGAGGGCTATTGGGAATGATGGTGTATTTATATTGTGAGGACATTATTTCGTAATATAGTACATACATTCATCGCACGAAAAAAAAAAAAAAGAAAGACGTATCGAAGGTAATCGCTACCTACTATTGTCGAAGTAGCCGACTCGACCCTCCGGATGCGCATAACAGCTACCCTCGGACTTTCCTATTTACCCTCGCGTACCCTCTCGCACAACATATCCATCTATGTATGAGCCTTCTTCGTGCCGTACTTTGAACGTTTCGCAGAGTCTTATCCGAAAACACACGGAAGTACGAGACTATAAATTCTTATTTATATAAGAGATTGGTAGCATTATTATTTTCCCTCTCTCTCTCTCTCTCTTTCGCTCTCTCCCTCGTGTTTCTTTTCAGATTTCCTGCACGATCCTTCCCGTGATACGCAACGAATTTGAAGCTTGACCTCGTTTTTTTTTCTTCAGTAAGTTGAAGGGTGGCTGAGGGAGAGCGTTTTTCCGCAAGTGGAATCGTTGCGATTTGTAATAGAATTTCGAGCAAGTACAATTGTTTTCGTCGAATCTCAAAGATGGACTGGCGATTAATAAAAACTATAGAAATCTGATTGGTGCAGAAGTTTGGCAAACGTTGGAATTCGACGAAAATTCTTTTTTCATTCCTTCGTTTTAATTATTGTCCGATAGGTTTTTTTTTTTTTGCAGACTCAGAATGCCGATCTATAAGAAAGACCCTGAAAAATGTTCCTCTAATAAGGACCCTGTTTTCAGTGCATTCCCTAACCATGTACACTTTGATTTTTTTTTTATGAGGCTCCATTTTTTTTATATTGTTCGATGACCGAAAGTCGCGCATTGTGCTTTCTGAAGGGGCAATATTTTGTACTTTGTTACAATAAAAAACAATGGATGAGTTTGAAGACACTCGACGTCGAAGGCCCTTCATAAGACAGCAACACTTTCTGATAAATATTCCATAGATATAACGGGTTCTACCCCCACGCCCCCCCCCCCCCTCTACAAGTATAACGTACATATATTCTCACACTATCAGAAAAATTTCGTCCCATCTGTTGTGAATGTTTTTTCCTAGACCTAACGCCGCCCTCGGATCATCGTCCCCCCGAAAGATGATACCAGAAAGCCACGGCTCCCATACAAGGGGATGATACCAGCGAATAAGCTCGAGAATAATCTCCCGGCCTGTCCTTACCCAACCTCTTTTTATCCCAAGCGTGCGTGCTACATTATCATACAAGATAGTAAGTTTATCTTGGCCATAGGGAAGCATAAACTTGACCACCGTTACGCGTACATAATATGGAGGCAAAGTGTACATAGCGAAGTCATCTTCCGCAGGTCTAACGAAATTCTCGTTCAGCTGACTCATCGGTCGCTAACTTTTCGCTCTACACGTATATGTGCCAATTGACTAGTTCTTTAAAAATATATCGTTGCCTTTATTTATATATTTATATATATATATATATATATATACAGGGTGTCCATTTTATCTCTGCCACCCGAAATAACTCGGTAATTATCGACGTCACAAAAAAATGTTCCAGACAAAAGTTGTACGGTGTGAAGGGGGCCATCAAATGCGACCATTTTTTTTTCATTTCGGTGGAGGCGCTGACGCACAGTGAAGGTCACCTCTACTTTTTTAAAGGGAATGGTACATTTTTTTTTCAACCATCTTGTGGAGCACCTCAAGCCGCATAAAAAACATTTGGGGCTCAAAGTCGTTCAAGGTCATTCAAGGTCAGTATCGATGATACAAATCTAAATATCTCGAATCACTGCCAAATATTTAGTAGTGATCCAAGATATTTAGATTTGTATTTCATTTTAATAGGTGTTCGAAATTAGCTTAAAATGAGAGATATCGGAGATCGTAGTCATCGACAACACTTCGAATACCTTGTGTTTGTTTACCAACTCGCGTTAATCTGTATCGTATGTAGCTCAATCGAGGTTGTCGTTCAGTTTGATTACGAATTTGGATAAGAGCTATTCATAGTTTGAAAATGTACCGTCAATTCGAAAAAGTGGACATGATACTGTGTTACGGTGAAGCAAGTAAAAATTCCACAAGAGCGCGTTTGTTGTATGCTGAGCAATTTCCAGATCGACAGTGTCCAAGCCGGCGAACGTTTGACGCGGTAGTCACGTTATTTCGCGCGACGGGTAGTGTTAATCCTGCTGAGAAAAACCGTACTAAAACGCAAACCACGGAAGAGGCAGAAACTGACATCTTGGGTGTCGTTGCTGTAAACCCTCAGTCAAGTTGTAGGACTCTGTCGAAACAATATCCGATTTCAAAATCAAGTGTGTGGACGTTAAAGGATAAACTTTATCAAGATATGCCCACAACACCGGAGAACATGCGAGAACGCATCATCAACGCGTGTAGCAGCATCACTCCGGAAAGCATTCTACGATCGAAACAAGGTCTGACTGTCCGACTGCAAAAATGTTTGGAGGCTGGTGGAGGTCATTTTGAACATCTATTGAAATAAAATATAATTTCGAAAATATTTTTGGTATCGATCCGATTTTCATCGATACTGACCTTGAATGACCTTGAACGACTTTGACCCCCAAATGTTTTTTATGCGGCTTAAGGTGCTCCACAAGATGGTTGAAAAAAAAATGTACCATTCCCTTTAAAAAAGTGAAGGTGACCTTTACTGTGCGTCAGCGCCTCCACCGAAATAAAAAAAAAATGGTCGCATTTGATGGCCCCCTTCACACCGTACAACTTTTGTCTGGAACATTTTTTTGTGACGTCGATAATTACCGAGTTATTTCGGGTGGCAGAGATAAAATGGACACCCTGTATATGTATTCACGTTTATTGACGAATTCAAAATGTGCTGTAGATAAAAAAAATGCCGAAATTACCGGAAGCAAAACGGCCATTGTGTTACTGCATCGTAATAATTTAAAATGCACCGTCATGTTAAGATGGTGTACTGTTGAATAATCGAAACTTCCGTGATGGACTGCACGTTAAACGTTCTTCTGGTACACGGGAAAAGAGGGATGGAGGGGGAGGGGGGGAGAGAGAGAGAGAGAGAGAGAGAGGAGCTTGCAACAAAAGACAGTGTGTGGCCTACGAGGCGCATTAAATAGTAAAATGAGAGACGAGTGTGCCCCTTGGTGTATCGCCAGACAGAAGGGCTGGGTACGCGCGGATGCGACCCTTGGCGAAGTAACGAGCGCACGAAATAGGTCTTGACCCTCAAGTTTTATTTATCCACTTGGTCTTGCAATACATCTCCCCCCCTACCCGCCCCCGTGTCTCTTATCGTCAGGTTGAGAGACGAAGAGCTTTTCTTCCCCCGAGTTTGTCCATATCCGGTCCCACACAACCCCTGGCCCGTGTATTTTTAATAACAGTAAGGGAGAAAAAACATTCCCCGTAGACACCAATCGCAGCCCCTTGATTTAACTTTTCAGGACGAGGGACCATTTTATCCATGTGTATGGACGGCGGAGAGGGTAACGATCACGAGTGAAGTGGAGAGGGTGCGACTCGATGTGTGCGACTATCATCCGAAAATCTTTTTCGCGGTCATTTCACTCTTAATTAACGACGTGAAAAGAGATAAAATAAACGGATCATTTTCCGTTGTCATCAATTTTCGAGGGTATCTCGACAACGACGTATGGTGGAGAAGACGAAATTTTCGTGGACTGTTTTATGACGGTGTACCGGTGAAATTGAAGATGTAGGTTTTCAGATGATTCCCAGCGACGAAAGGGAACGCGCGATCGGCGAACGGTGATCTTCCATACGGAGTGTTGGCCGGTGCTTTGATGGGTGGCTGCTTAGCAATGACTAGCCTTTGCTCGCGATTTTGATCCATTGAGGTGATAAACAACCCATGCAGAAATATTGTCATGGATGCTGTCCGATTTGGACTAGAATCCTTGTTTCTCAAGCGGGTTTCATTCGGACATCGGATCGGATCCCAGATTCCAGCCAGGATCCTAATCCGGAACTATTAAGGACTCTAGTCAGAATCCAAATAGAAACTTTGCATAGGATCCAGGCTAGAACCCCGAACTTCTAGAACAAGATCTAGCTAGATATCGAATCGGATCCCAGGGATAAATGTAAAAATCTCCAGGAGATACAGATCCGTATCGACTGGAGACACTGGACGATTTCTGAAATCATTTATTCAAGGATCTGAAAAAGATTAGGTAAAAATTGGAAATTTTTATCTAATCTTTTTCTCCTCTCTAAGAATTCTCTAAGATTTTTAGAAATTTCTTAGGTATACCTAAGTTCCGATCAGATCCCGATCGGGATATGATACGGATTTCCTAAAAGGAATATCCTCATCGGAATCCAGATGGCGCCCACTACGTAGCACAACGCGGAGACGTGGTGGCAAGAATTTGAAATACGTATTTCAAATACATTTTTCTTAGAAAATTAAATACATATTTTCTCAGTTCTAACGATCTCCATTTAATTTAAATATAATTACTTAAAATAAATAACCTATATCACTTGTTTCCAGAAAATATAAGTCTTCCAAAGCCTAAATATTGCTTTTTCGAAATTTTTAAAATTAAATGTAAAGAATTTTGTTCGAAATTCTGTTCTTAAAATATATAAGTTTTGACAGTTATATTGTAGCACCAATTTTTACCTAATCTTTTTCTCCGATCCTTGAATAAATGATTTCAGAAAATGTCAAGCGTCTCCAGCTGATGCGGATCGGTATCTCTTGGTGATTTTAACATTCATCCCTGGAATTCGATTCGATGTCGAACTAGATCGTGTTCTAGAAGTTCGGCATTCTAGTCTGGATCCTATGCAAAGTTTCTATTTGAATTCTGACTAGAGTCCTTAATAGTTCCGGATTAGGATCCGGGCTGGAATCCGATTAGCGAGCGTTACATTTCGCTCCGTGATCCGATCCGATGTCCGACTGGATCCCGCTTGCGAAACCAGGTTCCTTGTCTGAATCGGACTGTATCCATGATAATATTTCTGCTTGGACGGTTTCACTCCCATAGGAGTTGATCTTCGAAAAATCCTTGATTAGTCCACTTCTACTCCATCTAAGGAACGAATCTTTCAAATTTCATGTTTCCATCTTCAGCGGTTTAGGCTACGAGTTGTCAATATATCAGTCAGTCATTCATTCACAGAAGCGCTTTATATGGATAGATTGCGCACCCTCTATCGAGCGGGAGTCCGTTTTACTGAATTTCCGATGTTAACGCAACTGAAATTCAGTCATAATTTGACCGACTGTATCGGCACAGGTTTCTCACAGTTTCCCTGTGCCCTCGTTCGTAAAATAAAGCTCAGCAAAGCGGCAGCACTGGGGTGTCTGCAAGAAACTGAAAAAAGGGACGAACGTAGGATGAGAATGCAAAGGAAGAGATCATAAAAAAAAGCCGAAAGGACCACGAAGGACCACTGTAAATTTGATAAAATCCTAGGAATCGTGTCTACACATGAAATCAATTTTAATCAACAGCAAAAATATCATTTAATCATCAGCAATTTTAATCAACAGCAACACAATTACGTCGATAATCCAATAAGAGATAATTCTAAATTTGTCTCGTTAGCAATTTTCGTACGCTCAATAAAATACAATTTTGTCCCATCAACGAACAGCACACCGCCCGCGTAAGTAAACGATTCTTGACTTTTACGTCCATCGTGCTTTGATTAATTCGCACAACGAATAATTAACGCAATACACGTTAGAAGAGGTACAGAGATAGTTCTCTGAATACCTCATACCTACTGATATTCCGCCTGCTCTTTCGACGGGCCGGAGCCGTCAAAGGAAGTCTTCGTTCATACCCGGACGAAAACACATCATTAGTAGGGACTACAATGAGCAAACCTTCTCGAAAACTCCAAGAACGTTTGAACATTACGAAAGGAACAAAATCCCATTAGCGGATACGGAAAACATTATTCAACTTACAATAAAAGAAAGACAAGCAACCATTATTCAAGGAGTCGGCGAATTCGTGGTGCGGCGTCCAGAAGACTGCAGCAAAGCCAAACGAAGGAAATTAAAATGATTGAGAAAAGCCTGTGTCCAGGTGGGTTACTCGGTCGGTAAGACTTACCCGTGTGAAACTGACAGAGTGATAATGATATAGAGACTAGATGCAGAATACCAAAATCCAATGGGGCAACAGTAAATAAATTTTACCCGAAAATGCGAATAATAAGGATGACGCGTCCATCGACTGATACCATAAGTCTAGTAATATATCGATCGACGAGGGGAAAGTGATCAAACAAGGTTCTAACCTCAAAACTAACCGGATGTGAAAGCATACATACAGGGGAACCTGAATCATCGAAACGCTCAATTATCCGCACGTTGGCACGAAATATACATTGTGACGCAAAATATAATGCTCGTAATATACGTTGCGATCTTGCAAAAACTGCGCGGTGTCGAGCGTATTTTTTGTCTTGCAGTGTTAATCCGATTGCACCACGGTCTTACATACAGGTATGGAAACTCCGTCGGATGGGGGGGATCGCTTACTGACGAAAATTTTTTAATGCACTGGCCGCTAGGAGCGCTGCTATCTTAAAAGAGTTGGTGGCGAAGTGTGGTACGGGGGCAGACGGAGGTATTGAAAAAAGACAGAGCTAATCACCGCAATACTCTGCATCTGCCTGTCTCCGTAACACCTCATTTCAATTATTGGTTCTGCAGTATATATATATATATATATATATATTGGTGGCATATCTACCAATATAGCTAATTATAATGAATAAAATTAAGCGGTGAACCAACCCAACAAGCCGCCAAATCTAATTAAACCCCAAGCGTGGCTATAACTTAAATATTAGAAAACTGTTTTATTCGTGTAAAGATAATCGTAGTCGCACGGATAGGGTGCTGAGCTACCGTTTTGAAGGAGCCGAGTTCGATCCCCGAAGAGTGGGCTTTTTTTTGCATTTGCATAGGTTTCTGGTTATGTATTAATTATTTATACACATTGTATTGTTTTTGTATGTCATTATTTTCTTTCTCTCAAATAAAAATTCTAATTAATTTTTAAATAAATGTTTTTATTTTTTTATCGGTTTTTTGGTCGTTGGTAAAGGTTTCGAACTATGGGTAAATAACAAAATGATGAAATCATTTATACCACGTCGCATTTTATTATTACAACACGCGAAATAACGAGTGCTTCGATAATTCAATTCTGCTTCCAGTTTTGCACCCCGGCACAACACAGATTCTCGGCATTTCTTCACTTTCGATAAGTCAATAGCACAGGAAATCCACTAATGAGTCGCTTTTGTTTACAAAATTATTTTTGGTGGTTATGTTCAACTGGGGGCAAGATTTCAGCGCCGCGTAGTGTCAATTCTCAACGAATATTTTCGTCCGTAAGCGGCCTACCCCCACCATGTGAATTCTGGCAGAGTTTCCAGACCCGTATGTAAGACCGTGGATTGCACACTAGCTTCTATCGGAAAGTTTAATTTGTTCCTTGCAGCACGCACAGATAAATGTGAATTGTTACAGATTTTTTACATCCCATTTATTTCGCGTAGTTCGTATGTGTCGGGACCTCAAGTCCAAGTCTTTTGATTCCTAAGTGTAAACGTAACGTTCTTAGGTTAGAGCAAAAAAACTGGAAATTCTTTCGAAGCGAGACGAGAGCGCTGGCGCAGCTCTCGTAACCCTTTATGATTTCGAAAAAACAACGAATATATATATATGTACATATCTTTAATATAATTTGTATATTTATTTCAATTTCTGTTTTATATTATCCCTTCGAAAAATTTCGTTTCGATTATCCGAACTTTTAATTTTCAAAATCTTGTTCAGTCCCAATCAGTTCTACTGTATGCCAATTATTGTACGAAAATGAAGAGAAAATATTTTATTTTTTGAAGTATATAATTATTTATGTAATTGACTATTTAGAAATTTAATCATATGTGCAGACAAGTTTTGCAATACCTACTAGTTCTTCTACTCCAATAAATTACGTACGAAAACAAAATTTAAAAAAAATATGCACCTGCGTGCAATGACTCTAAAAATTATTCTGCTACATCAATACTGTATTCGTACAAATCAGCGTATCACTCAATCTCATTGGCGTAGCAAGCAAAATCGATCCAAAATAATGAAAGTCAAATAATTCGATTAACTTAATTTACGTTTCACTCAAACAGGCATAAAGTAACAATTTAATAAAACTGAAACTATTACCTTCGTCGTAATTTATTAATTTGTATAAAAAGTGTACTATTTCATTACGTAAATTAAATAGATTTTAAATTTACACAATTAAATCAACTGTGGGCAAAACCAGAACATTATGTTTGCCGCCTGATACACAACCAGAAAAATAGTCGGAGTCAACATTTACTACCGAGCAGTAGATGTATGCAATTGATGCATTTTTTAAATTGGATATGAAGAACAGAGAGGATTTCATCAATAATTATAGAAAAATCTTAATAATTGATACGTCAGCCTTAGAAGATGAAGCGATGTTCATAAAAATCATACTTCAATTTAAAAATGACAAAATAAATGCTGAAAATTTAAGAAAGCAGATTAACAAAGAGTGCTGCCCTAACTTATATAAACTTTTCCAAGCAGCAACTTTTCCAACTACTCCCAGTGAGCTCCGATGGCTGTGAGAAAAGTTTTTCTGCCATGAGGCGAATAAAAATGTGGCCCAGAAGCATAATGCTTTATAGAAACGATTTTCTCATATGTCGCTACTGGACGTGGAGAATGGCATAGTTTAAAAAAAATCCCAGCTGTAAAAGTATTGGGCCGATTTGCCGAAAAAATAGAAAGCTAAGACTTAATTGAGTGCCTACTGAAAGTGAAGTTTAAAGACTGGTAACTGGATTAAATGAAATTAAATGAAAGACTGGTATGAAAAGTTAGTTGATTTTTTTAAAGGTATTGCAAGAGTTTGATATTAATGTTAACATGAACATATGATTAAACCTAGTTTCATATTCCACGTGGTTACGTGATTACCGACTGTCATGTAAATTTTATTTAACCCTTCGCGGTCACACATTCTGGCTATAACACGCTGTGGTCACAGGGGGGTCGCAATGACCCCATCTATCTTTAAACGTTTGCCGCATTGACCGTATCGTTTCGAATGACACATAAAAATTCAGAATATTAGTTAGAACATTCTAGAATGTGGCATTCTCGATATTACATTTTAATCGAATTTTAAAATGGCGGGAAAAAATTAGCAAGGGGTCAATACGTAAAAAAAAAGCGCTTTTTACTAAAAATCCTAACTCTGGCTATTTTCAACTTTTTTTCATAAAATTTTAGGGTTATACTCTTGAGATATAATGATTTAAGGGAAAAAATAGCTCCATAGTGGGCGTTTCAAAAAAGATATTTATTCTTATATCTGAAGAGTCATTTCTGAGTAAAATAAAGAACGATAATCATGAAAAATTAGAGATTTTTATAAAAAGTGGCCGCCAATAACTTATAATAATTTTGGCTTAAATTTGCAACTGGGGTCATTTTGACCCCGGGTGCCTGTGGGGCGTTAAAAAAAAAGAAAATTATGACCAACACCAGTTTTTGTCAGGCCTCTCCTAGCCTCCCCCCCCCCCCCCCCCCAGACAAAAAATGCTCTCAACACCAATGCTCAATCTTAAACTTTATTATAACATTGACACTTAATTAAGGTTAAATTACGTACGAAGTATATAGAGCAACCTTTGAGAGACCGCAGCGCCACCCTTGATTTTCTCGCAATTTTGCGGACGAATTGAAATGCCGAGTTTGGACTCCTGTATCTAATCTCCATGGATAATGAGTTGAAAAAAAAAAAAAACAAGACGATCAAGCGCTGTTCTCTCAGCGAACCGTGAGCTATCGTCGATTATTCGTTGGATATCAAGAGATAGATCGACGAGGATGCTTGAAAAAAATTTGTAAGACAGAAGTATATTTGTGTCCGTGGGCACTGTATTGTGTTGACGATGTCGTGATCGAGTGATCATCCGAGAGAGAAAGATATATATATATATGTATAGATACATATATCTGTGTACACACCTCGCACGTGTCACGTGACACTAGCTGTCCGTCACAGCGGACAGAGAATGAACTGAGAACTTGTCGTAAGAGCTCGACGAGAGACCACTGAGCGAGGAGCCACTCTCGCTTCCTCGCGATAGTTTTCCCGCGACATTGTATGTGCGCGCGTATGCGTGTACGTCACAACAAAAATAATTCGCATTTCGTTTTTGTCGCGTACGGCTGCGATTTTCGGTGTCACGTTGTAACATGACAAAATTTTCATTTTGATCGTCGCTCAGTCTTCCGGCCTTCGAGTATTCCTAACGTAAGCGCGTGTTTTTTTTTGTTTCGTACGTTTGAAAAAATGTACGTGAGACGATATGGGTAGGGCCGGGGGGCCACCGTCCGTGCGGAGCGGCGATCGCTCTAAAAAAATTGGCCAGGCTAGGACGAAGCGCAAAAAGCGAAAAAGGGACCTCGAGGAACTGCATAGAAATGTACTCGAGGCTAAACGCTGTGCGGTACGTACGTATACACTCGGTTATTGTGTCGCGATACTTTCATCATTTATATATTTATACTTTTATATACCTCAATATTATAGGAATATTCGCTCACCCCCCCCGCCCCCCTTCTCTGTCTCGCTCTCTCCCTCATCGTCTCTTCTGAACACACTATTGATCACATATTCTACGTACGAAATTTAAGAAGTATATATTTCTGGAACAAATCGGTATCCCAGAAAAAATCGGTTTGAACGTAATTATTATTATTTTTTTTTCATTATTATATTTTACTATTTCGCAAAGAAACAAATAAGATTATATAACATTTTAAAAAAAGCGTTCCCAATAAATCATATTGAAACGTATATGCGTTGAAATTGTTTACGTAGATTTTTAGTAATTTACATACTATGTATATTTTTGTGAATGACAGAAAATCCCTGTATGTCACGTGCATAATACTAATAGTATACTATGTAGTATGTAATATACCATATAGTATAGTATATTAGTTTTTATTATTTATATTATATAGTATATATAATATAATATCTATCAAATAAAGTATTATATTATTATAAGTATAATGATAATAATATAGATAATAATATTATTATTTTGCACATTTGACATTGTATTATTAGTATTATACACATGGGATAATATTATAGGGATGTTCTGTCATTCACAAAAATGTACATAGTATCTAAATCACTCGATAAGAATAATTTTCACGTCATTACTATTGTAAAAAAATCGGTTTGAACGTAATTATTATATTCTTTTTCATTACTATATTTTACTATTTAGAAAAGAAACAAATAAGATTATATTCCATTTTAAAAAAGCGTTCCCAATAAATCATATTGAAACGCGTATATGCGTTGAAATTGTTTACGTAGATTTTTAGTAATTTAGATACTATGTATATTTTTGTAAATGACAGAAAATCCCTGTATTATTATGTCACGTGTATAATACTAATAGTATATTATGTAGTACGTAATATACCATATAGTATATTATATTTATTAGTTTTTATTATTTATATTATATATTTTATTACATAATATATATTTATTTATCTGATTTAGTAATGTAATATTATATAGTATATAAGTATAATGATAATAATATAGATAATAATATCATTATTATTTTGCACATGTGACATTGTATTATTAGTATTATACACATGGCATAATATTATAGGGATGTTCTGTCATTCACAAAAATATACATAGTATCTAAATCACTCGATAAGAATAATTTTTACGTCATTATTATTGTAAAAAATCGGTTTGAACGTAATTATTATATTCTTTTTCATTACTCTATTTTACTATTTCGCAAAGAAACAAATAAGATTATATTACATTTTAAAAAAGCGTTCCCAATAAATCATATTGAAACGCGCATATCACGTTGAAATTGTTTACGTAGATTTTTAGTAATTTAGATACTATGTATATTTTTGTAAATGACAGAAAATCCCTGTATTATTATGTCACGTGCATAATATTAATAGTATATTACGTAGTATGTAATATACCATATAGTATAGTATATTTATTAGTTTTTATTATTTATATTATATATTTTATTATATAATATATATTTATTTATGTGATTTGGTAATGTAATATTATATAGTATATAAGTATAATGATAACAATATAGCTAATAATATTATTATTATTTTGCACATGTGACATTGTATTATTAGTATTATACACATGGGATAATATTATAGGGATGTTCTGTCATTCACAAAAATATACAGAGTATCTAAATCACTCGATAAGAATAATTTTTACGTCATTATTATTGTAAAAAATCGGTTTGAACGTAATTATTATATTCTTTTTCATTACTATATTTTACTATTTTGAAAAGAAACAAATAAGATTATATTACGTTTTAAAAAAGCGTTCCCAATAAATCATATTGAAACGTATATGAGTTGAAATTGTTTACGTAGATTTTTAGTAATTTAGATACAATGTATATTTTTGTGAATGACAGAAAATCCCTGTATTATTATGTCACGTGTATAATACTAATAGTATATTATATAGTATGTAATATACTCTATAGTATAGTATATTTATTAGTTTTTATTATTTATATTATATATTTTATTGCATAATATATATTTATTTATATGATTTAGTAATGTAATATTATATAATATATAAGTATAATGATAATAATATAGATAATAATATTATTATTATTTTGCACATGTGACATTGTATTATTAGTATTATACACATGGCATAATATTATAGGGATGTTCTGCCATTCACACAAATATACATAGTATCTATTATAAATCGATCGATAAGAATAATATAATTTTTACGTCATTATTATTGTATAATATAATAATTTCCATAAAAACAACTACAATAATCCCATATTATAATTGTCCTTGTTCCGGAAATTATGATTAATATTATTATTACGTAATACTGTATTGACTATATATTATATTACATAATATATATGCATCTAATGTACATTTACTATTATCTAATATAATTAGATAAAAATTAGATAATATAGTGTAACAAAAATCGAAAAATATATTTTATTATTTATTGTATACCAGTTTAAATTGAAAAATATGTTTACTTCTTTCGGACCCGAAAAGATATGTCCACTCGTACGTTGTCCTCAGTAGCGAAATTTACGACGAAACTGCCACACACGTCACATGGACATTTTCACTTATCGCAAGATTTTTTTTATTTTTTATTTTCATGCGCAAATTAAATTTTGCAGCGTATCGGAGCGACGCAGTACAGAACAAAGCGGAAGACGAATTTCGCCAAGGTTTTGAGTAACTTTGCCGACAAGAGACGCGATAATGTAATACATATTTTTACGATTTCTTCATCATATTTTTCTTATTTCAAAGCAATTTTTTTATCGTTATATATCTTGCAATGTGTCTCGCGAACGAGACACATAGCTAATGAGCTTTCGAATAGACGATATGAATATTGATCGATAAAATGGAAGAGTTAACGCTGCTGACTTACTTGTAGGAGGAAGGAAAGGAGACACTTGGGGATTGCAAGTCAACGAGGAAAAAGTCCAGAAGAATATGCGAGAGACTTTTGCCCAAGCCGGTATTAAATATACTTTGTTCTCGAGCACTAACTTTTACCTCTTTAACGCCCGATAAAACAATCTCAATATTTTCCAATTTTCAAAAAATGCATGGTCGAAATAATCGTGTGCACAAGAATGAAATAAAATTTCGTATTAATAGATTCAATTAATCCGTCACGTTATTTATGAATTGTGTTGAATTTTGAATCGTTGGAATGCAACGAAACTTCTTTTTATTTTTATTCCTTATTTTATTTTATTTCTTTATTTGTGAACATTCAAGTTACTGATCTCTAATGAGGATCCTAAAAAAAGGATCGAGTGATTTTCGAAGTCTGAATCTGCCAAATAAATATTGTGCCATTAAAAAAAAAGAAGTATTTTCATTGAATTTTAACGATACGAACTTCAATATCACATTTATGATTTTTTTTTTCTGCTGCCAGATGGTTGGTATTTATCAGAATGGATCCAAGGGCAGAGAAATTCGCAGAGGTAACGATTTCGCATGGCCTATTAAAATCTATTAATTATAACTCATTCACGATACAATTAACACAAGAACGATAGCATTTTAGGAGAACATGATACACGATGGAGTATAAAATCGTACAGATTGATTGTAATGTTTGCAATTGAAATCTCGATGAAAAACTAATTCGATAAAAAATGAATCAATAAAAATTCGTTAAAATCCAGTTTTTACAATAAAGATAATGATAATTAAGTTTTTTTTCTCCATTAATCTGCAACTGAATGGGCTAATTGTTTGACAATGTAGCCAATGATTTTTTTTTTAATCTCTTTTTAATTGGTACTCGCCTCGTTAGCAGCCGCGGATCGTTTGAACGAAATGAACGTTGCTCGTTTGCGAGGCAATGTCTTGAAGCTTCTGAAGGGTGACGAAACGAACGTCAAGTGAGTACCTCCTTACCTATATATATATATATAGCTCGAAAAGTCTTTTCTCGAATCCCCCGAGCATGAATCGCGAGAATTAACGGTCGACAAAGCTCCGGAGCTATTGATCGGCAATAATAATAGAATTAAATAAAAAGAACGAAGCGGGTAAAAAGGAAGGAAAGAACGAAAACCTTTCGATAGATCATCGTGGGAGAGAGAGAAGGACACGAAGGAGAAGAGGGCGAATCCTGATCGTACCTTGGACGATTCCGATGAATCGGATTGCCAAATCGTAAAATGCCGCCGCGTCAAAGACGGTCCCGTCCTTGGAAACACTAAGGGGTGAGTCCGCGGTTTTCGCTTTAGTGAAAAAAAGAAAGAAGAAAATTGGTTTGGGAACATTTACGACTGAAAGAGATACTATATTGCATTTTAATAGCTACCGACCGTATACTCGAGGCTCGATCGGTGTGCGGTGTCAGCGATCTCCCGTGTCGAAAAGTGTTGGCCTGTGCCAGTAATTGAATGGGTGACCGCTAAGCCACGTGCTGTCTTGCGTGCCAGGATTTTGCTGAATTTTTTTCTTCCTTTATCGTCACAGGTTTTCCACATTTTCCCTGTGCCCTCGTGCAAGGGCATTGGGCATTGGAAAACGAGTGGGTGTGACCACCACTCCGTCTTTCGTCATCCGCAAATACTCGAATGACCATTCGACTGTTTCCATAAAAGTGGCAGGGCTCGTAAAATCTGGCGAGGGCATACAAAAAAAAAGGGAAAACATAAAAAAAAAAAACAAATAGTGAAGGACGCGCAGCCGTGTTATTTCGGCGTGAAATCTGACAAACACACGCACACCAATCCATCCATCCGTAATGTTATCCTACCGTTTGCCGCTTTATCAACTCTGCCACGGATAAACTAGAATAAACAATAATAAAAAAAAAAACAAAAAATACAACGCTTCAAATACAACGTGTCCTCAGCAATATCTTTTCATTGACGTGTCGGGCCAATGAACCGCAAAAAAAAATATTTTCGGATATTCCGTGTTTCCATTGGACAGCAGCCAACAATTCTTTTTATATTTTCTCTCTCTCTCTCTCTCTCTCTCTCTCTCTCTCTCTCTCTCTCATAATTTGCACTATTTTTTTTTTCTCTGTTCGCAAGGGTGTCTTCGAAAATCGTTCGACGATCCCGCTCGAATATCAATAATTCACGTGTCTTCACGATTGTCTTTTCAAGCGTCGCCGTCGTTAAACGGGCAAATCACGAGGGACTGAGAACAACGAAGGTGCGAGACGAGGAGACGTGCACGATCGAGACGAAAGACGAAACGAACGAGTTATTGCCGCGTCAAAGGGACGAGGACAAATGCAGAAGAAGATTGTTCGAGCCGGATGACGATGAGAACGAGCCTACCAAAAATAGTTTTGGTATTATCGATCGCCCGATGATAACGGACCACGAGATACGGTTCGCGCTCCACTTTAATTCTCGTACGAATTTATTGAAATGTGTACCCGCGCGATCATAGGCCACTTTTATTTTTCTATTCCCTCTCTTCAAGATTCTCACCCGGGAGGATCGAAAGAGTCCCTTACACGAAGGATACGAAAATTCTTGACGATGGTCACGCGGAAAGGACGCTCCCGAGGAACGAGAAATCTCGAAATGATGAAGATGATGAAACGCAGCGGAATAGAAGGATCAACAGAGCTTCGATGAATGCGAATTTTTGGGGCCGGTCCCCGGTAACGTGTTACGAGAGACTCTGCGCCGAAATTTCCATAGACAACTTCGAGAACAAGCACTATCATCGACAGAGAGGTTCGAATTTAAATGCCATTTGGCAACAATGATTATGATAGTAGGGGAAAGGTGTACCAGATGATCCCCCTAAGGGAGAATGCTCGTAATTTCAAAGATGTTCGATTAATTAAGATCTTAAAACGTTTACTACTGGCATATTTATCTATCTTACGATTGGCATATGCGAAATATTCAATTTATTAGGGTTTCAATAAAAATATTTCCTTTTTTTTTAATCTTACATAAGGATCATCTTGGACATCCCGGTGTTCAAGATTATCCGTAGGGTATGGACAAGATGATTCCCCGGATCATCTTGACTCTATTTTGGGATTTTTTAAAAAAAATTTGACAAATTAGATAAATATAAATAAAAATTTGCAAAAATAAATATTATAAGTTTTATCTCATCCAACTAAACAAGTCTTCTACAGCCGGTCTTAAATTACTTGGATATATATAATTATATAGAAAAATATATTAATTATTATTTTTGATGTCAATTATACATTAATAATGAAGGTTGAACATAAATAGACAATCTTTTTATATAATTATAAGACAAGAAACTTTCATAATCAACATCATATATTGAAAAAAAAATTCTTTATCGTACAATTTAAAGAAAATAAACCAACTTACATTTATTTAAAGGTATTATTTGTTTTATTTCTTTATTTATTTTATTTCAATTTAATTTAATTTATTTATTTATTTATTTAAAAATAAACCAACAAAACCAACTTTTGTAATTACGCTGCATCACCTTTAAGAAAAATAAAGTAGGTACGTTATTCATTTACAAGATGATCCCTAGGGATAATCTTATACGCCCAAAAGGGAATTATGTTGCCCCGAACTCAAATTTTTCATTTATTGTTCGATAACATGACCTATAAGTATTCCACTATTACCACGCCAACCAAAAAACCAAATTGAGCATATTATAAAGACACAAACACAACAATGATTGCAACTTACAGTATTCAATAAAAGTTCCCTAAGCTTAAAGTCAACCTTATCTAAGATCAATAGCTCACAATTTTAATTTTTTTCCGTAAAAACGAGTGCGTCGCTCACACCGCCATCATGACTTGACTAGCGGGGGGGGGGGCACTATGTTTTACCAAAGAATACCACTAGGTAACGTTAATAGTTTCGTCGCAATTGAAAACGATCATCTTACCCCATCGGATCAACTCGTACATCTTTCCGCTATCTGTTCCGTTATCCTCACATTTTTTTCTACTTTTTATTAACTCTATCGCCAGAACTCTTGTTAGAGGGGGAGAAGATCCCTTTGGGCACCCGAAAATAAGCGAATTAGTAAGATTTGTTTGGATTTGTTTGGAAATTATTTATTCTACATCATTGAAATTTTATGTACATGTTAGTGTATCTTTCAATTTTCGATGTTTTTTAAATATTTCAAATTGGCGGCCGTACGACACTTGCTTCAAGGACAATTGCCGCCTGAGTTGTTTCACGGCGTACATCCTAGTACCTGGTGCATGGATCTGAAATATCAGCGTCAAAAAGTTTTAGATTTTTAAGACCCACACACTCTATGTGAACCTAAAATACCTAGAGAAAAGTAAACATCCGAAAAATGACACGTGTTTAAAAAAAAATGTTCTATTTTTCATGAAATTTGTCCTATAGTGTGTATTAATGAGACAGTAGATCCTTTTAAATCATTTTCAAAGATCTTTAGGTTCACATAGACGTTATTTATGTTATCTATAAGCGTGCGAAAATTAAAAATGATAGGTTGGATAGTTTTTGGGTTATCTGGTACGAGGTTCACGTAAAAAAGTGGTTTTCCGAAAAACGCGTTTAAAGTTTCAAGACTCGAACATTTCGTGACTAATTGACCTAACGACTAATCTGCAATTCCGGGGCCATAAAGTAGTCCCTCAGCTTTCTCGCGGAGTTCATTGTCGATCATAAGTTCTCCTTTATGTTGGAAAAGGATCTTCCACCTTAATTGCTCAGATGTCTCGATAAAATAATATCTCTCTGCAGCCGTGTGCTAGAACTGGTTCTGATGGTACGGGTTGCAGCGGAATGTTTAAGTGTGTGCAGGCGAAACTTTCATAACTTTAAACATTAATAATGTGTCGGACATACAATCCCAGCCAAAAGTTTTATTTGATTGAATTTCGTTACTCCGCGATTCGACAAAAGTCTGCAAACATGTTATCCAAGATATTACGAATACTAATTCGTAGAATAATATCGACGAACAGTTATTGACAAATTGCTGAAATTAATAATCTCATCAGCAGAAAACGGTAAAAAAAATGTCATCGTATAAACTGCAATGGTTGATTTTTTTTTAATCCTGACAAATTTTCTCAAAACTTGCCGTCTTCATTTGACTCCAAAAATTCTTGAGAGCAATGTAGAACCTTTCTACAAAAGAATATAAAAAAACTCGCAATTATTTTTTTTTATTTTTCAAAGAAAAGAGCGAAGTCTGCCAAATAACGAATCAACATTCACAAAAATCAACGAAATCATCGCATATCAACAAAAATTGTTTTACTGATTCTTTGTTGAAGAATTATTTTTTAAAACTATTAGTTTATAACGTTTCGGCATTATCATTAGAAATTGATGGTCCCGGTAACTTGAATACAGTATGAATACGTTCAAATTTTTTTTTTCATTTCGCAAAATACGAAAATTATGTTCGTATCAAACTTTTGGGTGAAAATATCCACGTGATACATCCTTAACCATATTGTGCTACATTTTCCATGAAGCTGTTATTAAATTCTTATACTTGTTACTTTCAGTGCTGCTGTTATTAGCAAAACTCTCGTTAATACTGGCACTTTTACGACTAATAATACCAGCAACAATGGGAACGACGTTCCTAGCTTTATTCACAGCACAATGAACAATTTTATTGCTCGACAGATCCAGTCGTGAAACGTCAAAATATTCTGAGAGGATTATTCATACAAAACGGCCGAGATTTGCGGGATAAACCGAAGAAATTATCGAAGAAGCATCAAGAGTCGGGGAGCGTGATCTCGTGGAAAACGATCGGTGGGAGCAACAGCGAGGATGAGATTTATCCAGCTTTCACAGGGAACTCCGAAATGGAGCAGTGTTCCTCACCCGACAGTTCGGTTACGATGATCGGTTCGTGGCATCCGGAGAACAGCCAGCGTCACCGCAGCAACGACGATACAACGCGCGTGTTCGAGGAGAAAAGTGAGCAAGGATTGTCAAGATGCAAACGCACGAGAAAAAACCGAGGAACAGAGCCGGAGTCACCAGTGAATGGGAAAAAGAAAAACGCCGTGACCTCCTCGGGCGACGGGGAAGAAAAATCAATAAATTCGGTGTCAGCATTTTTTAAACAATTCCAAGATCATAATCCGCTTGTGAATCGCCGAGAAAGAAACGTGTTCGAGATGGAAATAGATCGGGACAGCAGAACGAGCGACGAAAAGTTGGACGTGTGTCTCGAGACGCCACCCCGTCACGCAAAATTCCCCAACGCTCCGAAATGTGCTCCGCGAAAAAATACGATCAAACACGTGCCCGCTATACTGCGACGAACCGCTGAACATTACGAGAGAATGGACCAGGACGAGAATCCTCGTGGATTCTTGCCACCAAAGTTGGCTCAAAAAATTCCCAAGCAACGCATTCCTGATGACGAAAATTTCATTTTTTCCACCCACGAACCGTTTCCCGCTCGGGAGAGAGGTGCCCGCTCATTCGACGATATGACCGTTTCGCCTTGCGCAACTTCGATCCTTCGTGAACCTAATTATTATCATTATCGTACACCAGCGCGTGCAACTGGTAAGGAATTAGCCGAGCAGCGACAACTCGATCGTGCCAATGTCCATAAATCAAAATTAAACTTTACGCGTGCGAATAACAACGAGAACCGGAGGTTACCCTGCCCGGAGGATCGCGAGGTTGAAGGCTCCCGTGGGAACGATTACAAGGACGCTCCGCTCGACCGTCAGGTCGAGTTAACGCGCCGTGATTTCACGAAGATAGTAACCGCGAATAATCCTACTTCCAAAAATCGCTCGTTCTGTCAAAATCAGCTGGAGATTATGGATTTTCAATCAGATCCGAAGCGCCAGAATGAAGGGAATACCGAGCAAGCAATTTCAGGGAAAAGAGTTACCTTTTTCAAAGAGTCGGATGGATTCTTCGACCCGAGCGAGTGGAAAAACGCTGAGAGATTCGAGCTTGATGTCCAGCGGAGAAATGACCATCGTGATGCAAGAATCAAAACAGCTGAGAAAACTCTTGGCGATCATCCTTGCGTCCATCAACCGAATAATCTAAACGACGATGCGAGATTTCCATCCTTCGAATTTCCACCCCTGGAAGTCGAACGGCGCTCTTCCAGGTCTAACGATCCGAAAAACCTCACCGAGAAAAAGCTTCTTCCACGGAATCCCCAAGATTCGATGCTTCCGATTTCACAAGTAAGAAATACGACCGAGTCATCGTTGGACTTAAGGAATGATGATACGATGAGCAGACCTCGGCCTTTAATCATAAATGGACCCGGAGCCAGCATGTGGCAGTACGCTGACCTAGAGTCGATAAATTCCGAACAATCGATTCAAGGTCTCAGCAACTTGCGGACCATGGGAAATCAATGGCCTGTCTATAGTAATCCGCCTCCAATGGATGGACCGAACGGTGGATCGGTTCACGAGCAGCAGCGTGCTATCTCGAGGAGACCTGTAGTCCTCTTTCGGCCGATCGAGCATCCTCGTCAAAGAGCGATTCTGCAATCGCAAAATCCCGATCCCCGTAGTCACGACAACCCCGAGACAACTGCAACGAGGGCAGCTGTCCGGAACCTCCGCGTAATGGCATTCGAGGACAACATCCCGGAAGAAGGTCCATCGCTGAGACCGGATCACGCCTGCTATCAGCAAGGCCAGCAACGCAGCTCGCCCCCTCGTTGCGATCGTCAGTCTTTTGCAGAAGGCCACTCATCGAATCAGCTGAACCTCAAAAACTTCGAGCCTTACGCGCAACCAACGAAGTTCCTAGCTTACGAAAGAACAAACGGTGGAAATCCTGGGAGAATTCCAATCTACGGAAAGTTCTATGTCCCCAATGTTCCTGCTAGGAAGAGCAGCAAACACGATGCCTCGGAACTATTGGCGAACACGGACGATAGAGCGCAGGGCACTGGCTCCCTTTACATGAGTTCAATGCAAGTGGCTGGACCTAGTAACGAGCAGAAACCCGCAAGTGGCCGGCGGGTTGAACGAACGACAGGGAGTTTCATTCTGACAGCAGGTCGTAGCTATGTTTATGACAACGACTCCACCGTTCTCGTACATTCCGAGTCGGAGCTCAGCGGTCCGGAGCGACAACGTTCTCGTCGGGTCGCCCTCATGATGCCACTTCCGGCCATGCGTTATCACCAGTCGTCCAAAATCGCTCCTCCAATTGTGAGCCCAGCCAAAGCCCTCGAAAGGGCCGTCAGTAACGAGATGCCCGCTACCGGAATCGTCTACAGCTTGGACGATCACGGAAGACTAGTTAGACCTGCGCAATTGAGGTACAAGCTGGTGGAGTCCCCGGCGCCCGTAACAGCACCGATCACTGCGAACAGGCTGCAAAACCAATGCGAAGCGAATGTTAATTTTTGCGGCAGGCCCTTCACCGAGGCTGCCACCCTGCCGGAGAGGATCCAACTTCCAGACGGTAGGATCGGCCTATTGTTGGCGGAAAATTCCACGATCGGTAATCCCTTACAACGCTTCGACGCGAACGCAAGACCAACCCTTAATGTGCCGAGCAGGATTAACGGTCGCGATTCAATCATGGATGCCAGATGTCTCTATGAATTTGCCAATAACGATGGAATCCGCTATTCCCAGCCGGATCGTCGCAGAAACACGGTATAACACTAGCCTCGTCACTCTTCCTATCCATTCCGTTTTTGACGCCTGCAGCCTCGATTCAACAAATGAATGACCCATTAGGGAACACCAGCTGAAGCGAAACACACACTCCTAATTGATTGGTTCAAGTAGGGTAGGGAGGGGCGTGCTGAGCAGTCGGGCAAGTTGGGCAGTCGAAATATCTGGGAAACTAAGCACCTTACGCGAGTGCATCAAATGTCGGAAAGAGAGATATGAAGGAGGGGAACACATCACGCCATCGCCCGTTACCATGCGGCGCACGAAACAGTAACACGAGACGTTTCATTATTTTTGCACCTAAAAGTAAAAAAAAACGTGATTGAAAGATTTTCTTCTACCATTGTACGAGAAAAAATATTTAAAAGTTCATTGCAATTAATGTTAATGTTTCAAAACCTAACTAATTAACAAGCAAGTGTTGGTTTATAACTGCATTGTATCAAATCATGTTGCATACGTCTGATTTTTTTAATGCAATTCTTATTTTGTCCAACTTACCTCGTACTCATGCTCAACTTGCCCTACTATCGGGGCAGGTTGAGCAAATATGGCCTTAGTCATTTGACATTAAGATAACAGGAATTTCGTCTACCGACTTTTTTTCCCAGATAAAATTTTTTCCTATCAACCAAAGTAGGTTTCATTTTTATACGGCAGACTGTCAAGGAATTACAGGGCTATAATTCCAAACTTGCTCAACATGCCCCATGATAATCGTTCCAGCCATGTCTTCATGAAAGAATCGCAAAATCGTTTATCAATGAATCCTTTTGTTCATACACAATTGCACATACCCAGTTGCGGGATAGCATTGAAGTAGCTGAAGTTCGTGAAGGCAGAGGCAATTTTCCAAAACTGCTCCTAGCAAAGTGTCCTCCATTTAGCCAGCCCCGAATATTGCCATATCGAAGTTCACGACCACGTTAATTCTCTTGTTTTTTTTTTCATTCCTCCACCGGATAGTGGTCATTCACTGGTGGAATCGTGGCTCGTATGTACTTTAGCGAAATTCGAAACACACGTTCTCTTATCATTTCGACAGGGTTACGACGCTAACGAGGCGTATCGTCGTTTGGCTCGTGCCAATGGAGTCCCGGATACTTTCACGGGCATATAAACGACCGCACTGGAGATACAGCTTGTCTATCCCCGATAATGTTAATTATGTAGATATATATAGAGTTGTTGAAATCCTTTGCCATTGAATAACACGTCATGATCCCGTTGAGTCAGACCGGCGCAACATATTTGCAATTATTTCCACACAACTTGGGTCATCGCGAAAATATATGGGCCAATATATAACGCTGATCCAAGTAGATCGCGACAATTTTCCTCAAAGAAAAACCGCAATCGTGGACATGTATGAATCGACAATTATTTATTTGTACGTTTCGTTTCTTTTTTTTTTTTCTTCTTCTTTTTTTCGCATATACACGAAAGAGAGCGGAAGAGCAAGCGCCGTGTGATCATCATCCGTGTCATTGTCCATTGTACACGGAAATTTATCATTATTAGATAGAAGAATACCATATTGAGTAGAAAAAGAAAAAAAAAAAAAGCAGCGCCATTATTCCGTGAAATGAATAATATCCCGGTGCGAGTCTATGAAAAATTAATCAAATAAATTGGAAATTTGGAGCAAATGGTACGACTGTTAAGTACGTGTAGAGTACAAGAATTTCAATCGCGAGTCGTCCAGACTGCAATCTGCGATGCAGAGGAAGCCCTGGCGCCTGCTTGTTCCTCTTATTATTATTTGCGGGCTATCCTTTATCAGCATGTGTAACTCTGTACCGATACCAACAAAGGGAAGAACGAGCCAGGGATGCGGAACGATCTGTCTCATTGATGAACTTTTGCGCCTGAATGAGCATCCTGCTCGTTTCACGGAGACTTCGAATTTCTATTGTCCTACATCGTGTGCCATTCAGAGCTAATTAATTACGAGCAATGGCCCAATTATCAATTCATTAACTTTAACTCGTCCCCCTGCAATGTTAAACCTCTGAAGATATGACGAATTCTCGATTTCTTTGCAGTTTTCTGACACACCAGTTTGAGAAGCAGTCATACAACATTTTTATCTTTCGCCTTGTTGAAAAACAGGATCTTTTTACACTTGAGATGATTATGTAACCCAACTTGACTGGATTGTGTGAAAACCTCCTCGACTATCTAAATTATAAAGCAACGTTCTCGAGCCAGCTGTTTTTTTGGATTACTTTTCCAATCTATTTAAATCATTATCATTCAATTTTGATAACTCATTCCTGTCCATTTTTCAATGACGGACAATATTTCCCATTTATCGAAAACGGGCGGTAGAAGAATACGAAAAGATTTGCAGTACTTTATTGGTGCTGTGATTGGGCAAAGAAAAAAAACAAAATCGCGCCCCCACGAATCGACAAAGCGAGATCCGACTGGACGACACGGTGAATGAAACTGATATCGCGCCGCGAAAAAATCCTTTGCGTACAAAATGACAAATATATATTCTTGTACAGTCGGAATATAGTTGAGTTTATGGTTTCGTCTCATCTTGGAAAGACGACTCGTCGCTGTTCGTTCGCGATAATTAACCGGAAACAGATAGCGGTACAATCTCTGGCGAGCACAACCGGGAAGGGATGCGGACATGTCGCTCCGCCCTCGCTCCCTTGGACCTCAAGCAATGGCGACTCTTCGTGAAACGCCACAAACCGAAAAGAGAGATAGATTCATCATTCGTTTGTTCGAAAGTCTCTCGTGTTGTCGGCTTTTTTGTCAGCTGTAAATTCATTCCATTCTTTATTTTGCCTCGACTAGGCCTCATTCTCACGATTTCCCTCAGCGCACTCTCCACCTTAAGGATCCTTCTTCGTGTCGCCGAAATATTCTAAATTGCGAGTGCACGTGCGGGGTTGTTGTTTTTTTTTCTTCTTCTTTCTTGTAACCGACGGAAGTGTACGAAACACGAGGATCGATTTTGGATAAATCAGTCGCGAGAAATCGGGCCAAGAATGTTTTGTGCTTCATAACGACGCGAATGGATAATTTGCGTGCTACTTAATATTCCGAAGAAACGAAAGAAAACAAAAAAAAAAAACATCGATCATGAGACATCTCGTAATTTTGATACTCGCCGCTCTTGCCGAATGTTCCGCAGTATCGTGGGAAAATACCGGACGTGAGTAATAATATTTCATTCGACGATTTTCAAACTTGCGTCGGTCGAATGGAACCCATATTACTTTTAGTAACTCGACTTTTTTTTGAGACACTTGAGCTATGAAAATTATCCGACAGTTTTGCAGACTTCATTGGAGATTCGCATCCTAAATCTGCGAAAAGAGTTTTTTTATTATTATAAAAATGAAGTAATGAAAAAGAAATTGAAGTTTATTACTATAAAAAAAATACTACACAAATTCAAATTTATTACTGAAAAAATGTAGCACTCAAATTTACATCTATTACTGAACGTACGTGAGAAATTGACGCAAACGTTTCAGCCACAGTAATCAATATTTCATTATCGTCACGTATCACAAAGCGATTTATGTAAAGAACTCTAAAATGCAGTTCTGAAAGTTGGCTAATATTGATAAATGCTGTTTGAAAAAAAGTAACATCAGTTTAATTTGTACGTTTCTTCAAGCGTTTTTCCGTTGATTCATCGAGATCGTACTCGTAAGTCATTTAGGGAAAAAAAAAAAAACAATGGACTGCGACAGTGACGACGCTTTTTATACCATGAAACAGAGTTCGAATCCTCACGAGGATTGCTTGTCAATTCGTAGTCGTAAATCAACATTTATTTTTCTGGCCCAGGTTGGGCTTTGGATCGCGTGGAGGGCGATTGGCTTTTTGTGTTATTCGAAAAGGTCGTATTACTTTTAGCTCGTTGCCCGCCGTTGGTTTTTCCGAACGGTCGGTTTCGGACGAGGTCAAGAGGCAAAATTGTCCGATTCAGCTGCTTCGACGGCTACACACTCGTGGGTAACAAGTACTCGACGTGTATTAGGGGTAGATGGGACACACCAACCCCGGTTTGCGTGAGTGAGTACAATTTTGCTATCATACGCTCATAATAATTAAAAGCAATAACCGCTTAGTGTGCGTCGATATTTTTGTCGATAAGAAAGGTGTCCGAACGGCAAGGATGCTCGCAAAATGCTTTTGTCTCCTTTCAAGGAAAAAAAGTACAAAATAACTCGTTTTGTTCATACAAAAGTTCATTACAAAAAAAAAATCTTTTTGGGAAAATATATTTTTTTCACTCTTCTCTCGTTTTTTTTTTTTTTGGTAATTTTACATTCACTGAATTCTACGATTCTCAAGTACAATTCAAAGAATATTGCAAGCATGCTTCGAATCGTTTACGTATTTAATATATTTAAAAATAGTAAATATAAAAAATAAATATATTTAAAATATGTATTTAAAATAAATATTTATAATAAATATTGTTCAGATCGTTAATATTGTTTATACATATCTGTAAAAGAATAATGCCCCGTTCGACTGGCAATTCACAAATGTATGTAAAAAAATTAGAATTCAGAGTAGAATTAAAAATACCAATTCCTGAACATATGGAAGTCCTACGGAAATGCTACAATCGCGATAAAAGTTTGCCTCATTATTACTTCTTTTGCCTACAGTAGAACCTCGATTATCCGAACCAATTGAGAGTGAAGATGATTTGCATAATCAAAAGATCGGATAATCGGAACGTAATTTTTTTTCTGGACGAATGATATACAAGAAAAATTGAAATAAATATACAATCTATATGAAATATATATATATATATATATATAGATATATTCTTTAGAGATAAGGATTATTTCCTCTGTAACTTGTGGTTTTAGTTTATTTTGAAAGTTCGCTTTCTCAATGCATAAATTGTGAAGCAATTCTACCTGACTCGTGATAACATTTAAACGATAAATCATTTTTAAAGGCTACATAATATATTGTTAGAGTAACTAACATGAATGAATTTATCACTCCAATTGAAATGTATTACTAAAAAAATACTATTCTAATTTAAATTTATCACTGAAAAATGTACCATTCAAATTTACATTTATTACCGAAAAAAGCACTACTGTAATTACAATTTATTACTAAAAAAAACTGATTACACTAATTTATATTTGTTACTAAAAATGAATTTATTACTCCGATTTAAAATAAATAAATAAATATATATAGGTATATATATATATATATATATATATATATATATATTTACCTCTTTCAAACATCGAATGCGGATGATTAAGATTTGGATAATCGAGGTTCTAAATATGCTAAATATTAAATCAATCCTCTAGTCCATGACAGAATTTAATTTGCAGTAGCCTCGCATACGGTCTTGCATCGAAACAATGTCGTTTTATTCTCGGATGTGGTGAGAAAAAGCACAATCGAAAAATAATGCAGACTGTTTTAACATTTCCCCTATGAGTAATTTATGCAACAATCAAACTTTTAAGAAATTCCCATAATCGTTCACTGCATACAATAAGTGTAGTGTAATTAATTGTAATGTATTCGAATTCTGCTTACTGTCTTGTTCACGTATTACTAAACGTTATGCTACCGCTGCAAACTGTTGGATGACACAAAAATTTCGGCCATTTCACCCTATTGAAGTAGAATATTAACAAATGCGATTGTAAAAAATCATTGAAAAAAGGAAACTCTATCAAACGGATATTCAAAGGTGTCTAGAAATTACGCCACTTACGACTAATTCTACTTTACATCCTGGACGTATATTCACGAAATTCCAATTCCAGCCGCTGTGCCTGGATTCGTATCCCCCATTCACCCTTAAATCTGACATACATAGAAAACCAAGCAAACGCATCCTCGTACATTCACGTACATTTTGCGAATCGGCCCCAGGGGCTACCGTGGAATTTATCGGTCTTACAGCCCGGGCAGCCTGTGTAAAAAATCGATCGATTGGAAGCGATCTTGAGTCTCGATTTTTAATTCGCAGACTCTCAATGTCCGAAACTACCGAACCCGGACCATGCCCTCAGGGCGAGCAAATACAATGGCGCAGTATCAATTTATTTCTGCGAGCCGGGATACGTGCTCGTTGGTGCAGCCGAGATATACTGTAACGGCAGAAAATGGAACGCCACGCCTCCTTATTGCCGAGGTACTTTGCACAAATGTATCCTAGGAACAGAAAAACACCGTAAAAAAGAAACGTAAACGACGAAATATTTTTGAAAAAAAAAAAATATTACGAAAGAGAATTACCAGAATATTAATTTAGCGTTGAATAAATTCGTTCTAGTGAATTGAGCGAAATAAAAAGCGCGAAAAACGAGAAGGGTAGAAAGGTAAAGTAATATTAGGATAAAAATAACGAATGGCGACGTAACGATAATTTTATCGTGTAATTAAGATTCAACAGCGGCCGCTCCGACGAGTTGCGACTTCGAGAAAGGAGATCTGTGCTGGTGGGAACAGGATCCTACCCACGATTTCGACTGGCAGAGACACAATCACGACACGCCGAGTTCTCATATCGGTACAGGACCTTCACACGATCATACCTTGGGTCTTGGATACGACGGTGAGACCAATAGTTTCAAATTCTCTTCATTAACACGCGTCAAATTGATACATATTTAATTATTTACAAATACCAAATCAACGTGATATCAAAATAATACGATGATTTCATGAATGTTGTAAATATTCCTTCTTGCGCCCTTCCGGTCTTTTACGATCTCATTATTCTCATTTTTATAACACGATTGTCAGAATGGTGACCACAGCTAGGAGAAGTAGGGGCAAGATGAGAACGCTAAGGTTATGTTAAAAAAAAAAACAATACATATGAAACAGTCAACTTTAAGTATTCTCTTAAACTAATCAACATTTATTAATCTTAAAAAAAAAACAAAATCAGTCTTTCTGATCGTTAACATAAAATATAGATTTTTAATTAAACCTTTATTTTTCCCATTTTATTCCATACGCGGGACATGATGGGCAAGAATTATTGGCGTCTTTTGCATATAAAAATGGTTTCATTCTCAACACGATTCATGCGCCCACAGCCCACAAATTTGACGCTAGTTTCACTTCACCCTTTCTTATAGCTTCAACACGTGTCTCTACCGTTGATAGTGGTACATTGTAAAACTTATAGCTTTGCCATAGCCCACCTTTTTTCTCCAACACGTCATTGCAGTTTTCTTCATATTGCCTTTATTCCACTCTCCTCTATTAGTTTTTTTCACGTACGTTCTAACCATCTCATAAATCTAAAACAAACAAGAAGGAACCTATGCTATGTTTTTATCCTAAAAGGAAAAAGGAAAAAAAAGGCGCGGGTTCAATACAAATCTAATGACACGTTACACATCAAATTTGAGTTAATAGTTTTAAGTTATCAAGACATTAACGTACCCACGTCCACACAAACGTAGCACTCCCGTTTGAGAACGCCGTAGTTGTGTTAATACATCAAATTATTACTGTAATAATTTGATGAAGTTAAACTAGGTAGGCAGGCTGGCCTACCTAATAGGCCCACAATGGCAATGCGGAGCAAGACGAGAATATACTCACCTTGCCTCGCTAGGTTGTATTCAGCTCGCCCCATTAGACGGTTAACGATTCAACAAAAAATCACGCTATAACCATGAAAGTTTCTGACAAAGTGTTATTATTATAAAGGGTGTCTCGAAATGTCCTGACATTTTTAATTGCACGCCATTTTTTTTTGTGGCGAGCATAGATTATTAATCTTTGACAACTGGTATCAGGAAGTATTAAGGTTTAGCCATGGAGAATTATAAGATCGAGCAAAATATAAAAATTGTGAAAATTCACTACGAAACAATGCAGTTATTGCAGACGTAGTTCCATGGTCGTGTTATCTCGCGCCGTGGCGATGTGAATTGGTCACCAAGATCGTGCGATTTGACGCCATGAAAGGAAAAGTGTATGCCAATGATCCAAAGACCATTCCGGAGCTCAAGGAAGCAATTGAACGCACAATTAATGAAATTAGTCCGCAATTATGCGAAAATGTTATTGAAAATTTCGTCAAAAGTGTGAACGTTTGCAAACAGAGACGAGGCGGCCATTTATCGGAATATTGTGTTCCACGCATAACCTCCATGTTTGTGCCTTATATTAAAATAAAACTATTCGTACGTTTCAAATAAATAATACGTTTTATTAATAAATAAAAATGTCAGATCATTTTGAGACACCCTGTATTAATAATTAGTACTTTTGTTGTGCTCCCTTACCTGTCTCTCATCAATATCAGAAACTCAAACGAACTGAAACGATGGTAAACTTCACTAAAAAATTAGATAATTTTGTGAAAAAATAAATATTGTTTTCTAGCTCGAGATGCGTGCTTGTGCGACTGTCGATATTTTTACACAGATTCACCTCGTCGCTGCCCCTTCAAATTCCAACGGGTGCGCTGTGCGCGCACACACTGTTTAGTAGCTACGCTTGTGATTCATCTTACCCCTCATCTTCGTCTTGCACCTAGTTCCACTATTCTTTCCTAGCGCTCTACTGTATCGAATTTGCACCAGGGCACAGGAAAACTGCGGAAAACCTGTGCCGGTACAGGTGGCTATTTTTAACCGATTTTCAGTTGCGTGAATACCGAAAAGTCAGTAACACTTCGTCAAGCTCAGTAGTCGGCGCGCATGCCTGTGTACGGTAAAGCAGTCACCCATCCAAGTATTGGCTCAGGCTGCTTGCCATGGAGGCCACAGTCGCACCTCGACAGTGCATCCACTGCTGTGATGACGTTGAAATTATACATCTAATTACCTCGCTAATCATTGTTCACACATAATAATGAAATTTTATGAAGAACTACGTGATGTAAACTGAGGATCATTTGTCAGGATATTATCTTTACGTCGAAGCCTCGGGACGTCTCGTCAATGACACCGCCAGAATCGTTTCACCCCTGTACAGCTCTGCCCTCAGCGAAACTGGATGTTTCTCATTTTGGTAACGGAAAAATTCTTTCATATCTTTATTCTCATCCAACGCTTTAGCCGGGATACGAGAATCTTCTTCCTTTACTCGCCACATTCGTCTCCACATTTATATTCATCCGCAGGTACCACATGTACGGAGCCACGATAGGAGCTCTCAAAGTTTACTTCAAGCCCGAGAGGAGCAACTCCCAGGTGATGTTCGAGAAAGCCGGAGATCAGGGCAACCGATGGTTCCACGGTTACTTCAATCTGCCAACTACCAACATGAGTTTCCAAGTCAATATTATACGCTACCTTGATTCCCTCGAGGAGAGTCTCAAGCGTTTCACCGATGAATGTCAAAGAAACCTGGATTTTCTTGCGACTTCGATGTGTCCAGCGGAAGTTCAATTTCACAGTTTCCATAAGTGATACTGCACCATTCACGAGGAGAAAACATTAAAAGCTGGACAAATTGGCACAGTATTTTTTTACCTTAGAAATGGTTCTGGAACCTTAAACATTAATGAGGGCAGTTAAGTTGTCTAGGAGAGACATTAACTAAGGCTGAATTCACCATTCTTCATGAGGGTGCCTCAAGTTTCCTAGATTTCAGTTGTTTTTTTTCTCCATCAATATGTATCAGAACTTATCGAAACTTCGAAGTTGATCCTTTGCCGTGCAGAAATTTTTCGGGGAATCCCCAGATTCGACCGGATACCTATAGGGATTTGATTGGGACGCCGCACGAAGGGAGTCCACGTTGGCATTCAAGTGGATCCCGCGTTATTTTCCGGTGATGTCGATTGAGATTTTTTTTTAATCCTTAATCGGTCTTTGTTGGATTTCCAAAAAAAAAAACATATCTTCTCGTGATCTCGTGCACAAATTTGTTGGGGAGCCCCAAAATGTACCCACATCTCTATAGGGATTTGTTAGGGGCACCGCACACAGGAAGTCCTCGTTGGGATCCAATTGGATATTGCACTGTTCTCAGATGAACACATGCATGCTTCGTGAGCGTTCACGTGTGTGGTTATATCATATCAAAGTGCAGGCAAAATAAATAACTAACGATAATTATAGTGGATTTTCAGTGATGTGATTCACATCGATTTTGAGGATATACTTCTTAAGCGATTTATACTTTTTTTAATATAAAATTTATACTTTTTGGAAATCCACTCATTTTGTGTATCTAAGTATATATTTTGTTTAGAAAATTCAACGTACAGAATGCGATGGGATCCGTAAAAAATTGTATCGAATTCTGTTCGATATGTGAGAATCCTTTAGGATTCAAATTGGTTCCGGAAATTCCAATGGGAAATGCCAATTAGAATTCAATGTACGAGCGTGACGTTTTAGTATAGAGATCCAATGCGATGACCCATTGGATCCCTATCAGGAAGTGGGAACAGGTATGAGAATCCAATTGGATCCCTACGACTATTTCTGCACGGGTTATTGGACTTATGTACATACGTCACGAAAAGACAGCAGTATCATTGGTAATTTATCGGTCAAATGCCAGGCTCTATTTACGATCATGTACAAAAATGACATGTTTCCCCGTAGATCATAATCGAGGGTATCAGAGGCGCGAGTTACGTCAGCGATATCGCGATAGATGACGTCGCGATTCTCCAGGGTGAAAATTGCTCCTTCACGGGACCAACCGCCGCCCCGGAAATGATTTCCACTAACATGGGTAAACATTTCTTATTTTCTTGTCTCTAACATCTTTCTTCAGATATGTAAACTAGCGGGGATTCCAGATGCACTTGGCCTTATCCGGAAGTGTTAAACCACCCGGATCAAAACTACGGGCATATTGAATTTGTTTGGGTTTGTTTTGACTTATCCGGAATTGAGTTGGTAAAAAAAAATGTTCGATTTTTTTTTTAGAATTGATCTTTTGGAATATTAAAACCCAATGTCAAATGGGCTTTTCTTTGAAATAATTCTAAAGATAATTATTAATTATTTTTATATCACGATAATTAAAATTGTAGATGTTGGCGCGAAATGTCACCGTATCGGCGCTGGCGCTTGTGACGTCACCGCTCGAACGCGACCGAATAGCCTGTGTATACGGCTTACACGCGAGTGTATACGAAAGTAAAATTTTGTGTCATTTTACATCTAAAAATCTCGAGTATTCTGAAAAAGTCGAAATATAGTTTAATTTTCGTGCAACGATGTGTGAAAGTGGATTCGCGAAAGCAAATTCGAGTAATTTACCGACCGTGGATAACTGAAAATTTTTAGGTTAGGAGAGCTTGATAAATTGTGTCAGTTATTGCCGCTACGTATCATAAGCATTTTCAAAAAGACGTATTTAAAAAAAATATTTCAATACAGTTTATGTTATAACACGTTTACACTGACATCAAAGTGGTATTCACAGCAAAAATAAGTGGAGACTACGATTTCGGGTTGACACGTCGTGCTGCATCGAACCACAGTTTTCGACGTTTTACGTCTTGTGCCACATTCAGAAATACCTATTAGGGGCATTTTTCGTCGTATTTATACAAAGAGGAACGAAACAAGGCTTATACGATTTTGTCGTTGCCATCGTTGACAGAATACTCGTATCACACGAGTAGTTCGTATACTGGCGTTCGAGCGGTGACGTCACAGAGCGCTCGGGTAACTTCGGACGCTCTCGGCGCGTTTTTGCCGAGCCGAACAGAACAACAATTTCAAAGTGCTATATCATTGTTAATTGTTGAAAAAAAAAAAGAAAAATACTTTGCTTTAAAAACCTCACATGATCTTCACAATGAAAAAATAATCCTTTAATGACCCAATTATCGAATACCCACGATTCGATCTACGGCCATTTCGAAACTCTCGACATATTCCTGAATGTGTAAAAAAAAATATCGGCAAAGGCGAGCACTATAGCCTTCGTTCCAATTTGAACGCCCTTGCCGATCGGCCAATGATATTAGGCTGAAGATCGCACCTTCTCGATCAGAGAGTTCTCCAGGGACGACTGGGGAAAAAAAAAAACGTCAAAGTATCGAAGAATCTTTGCGATTATCTTTGATCAACGTTCTTCGAATCGTGCGGAGAAAAGTGCGGAGCATAAAAATGAAACAAAAATCGGTAACCGTCATTACAGATGAAATCGAGCTGGTGAATTCTCTGCAGAGTTGTCGCGGGCGTTGCGGAAATGGGACTTCGAGCGCGGACGCCTGGGCGACGATTTTGCCTCCAGGCTCACCGGACGCGTGTCAGTGCAATCTCGATTGCGCTGAAACGTCCATTTGCTGCCCCGATTTCGCGGAATATTGCGTCCTCGGTAATTATATCAGCGCTCATACTCCGTTTATGAGATGATATTATTGAGTTTCTGTACCGTACACATCCCGTATCGCAATGAACGAATACTGCAAACTACATACAGGCGCAGACTGGCCAGCGACCCTCCAGACCGAAAGATTTTCCACTCGACCGGAGAATATTGCGGGCCAAGCGACCATCGCGATGAAACCGATTCCCATAAGTCCGAAGGACGACATCGATCCTAACGCGAGAATTACCGATCGTCCAGAGTCTACGACAATCACTCGGAACAAAACGAGCACACCGACAACCCCGATGACGCCGACGTGGAGAACAACAACCACGAAGAAGAGACCAACGACGACAAAGACGTGGACGTCGACCCGGACGACTTGGCTAACAAGCAGGACTTCGCCAACAAGCAGGAAAACAACCGCCAAACCAATCGACAGGACAAAGTCCACTACAGCTACGAAACGGATCGTCGTCGTGACTCCAACCACCGGGGAAACTCGTTTTCCTAGCTTCACCGGGACTTCCGAAGATCCTCGAGATTCCGGCCGTACAGGTAATGTTTTATCACCTGAGATCGTTACAGCGTGCTTCCATCGACTTTTTGCTACTCCAACATCATTCATTTTTTCTTCCAATCATTCCTTCGTACTTCCACTTCCGTACGTACTTAGTACTTCCAATCGTACTTCGTTTCTAAATATCCTTACGCATTTACAAAACTGACATTAAATTACCGAGACGCGCGTCCGCGATGGATTTCTACTCGAACTTTCAACCTTGAGGTTTTTGGATAATATTTCTGCATTTGATGGTCTCTGAATGAACTTTTTGGTTACTGAACTTCAATGAAATTCAATTTCTCGCATGCTTCTCGTTTCCTTGCAACAATGAAATTCGTGACCCATAAGCGTCTCTAGAAATGATTTAACGAGAAAGAAACATGGGCTGAATATATTCTTTCTATTTATGCATTAAAAGATAAAAAACATGCCTCACAAAGTTTAGGATGCATTGTAGGGTAGCATGTTTCTCCAATTGATTGTCTCCGAGAAATAACTAGAGAGTTACTAGTAAAGAAGAAAGTTATTATATACATATAATTAATATTATAATATATTAATGAAAGAAAACTATGTTTTTATATATATATGTAGAAAAATACAGGGTTACAATTATAGGATGCTCATGTGTTTTTTTTAAGGGTTTGGCGTGAATATTTCGCGACCGAGATAAATATGATATTTAATGCTTTTTCACGTCCTCTTCGAAAAAAATATCGCGAATTTTTAGAATGACTACTAATTAAGAGGAAAAATTGAGCATTCTGGAAAAAATAATCCCATTTTGAGTTTAGCAGACTGAAGATTCCGAATACGAAACACTAAAAAAAAAACTTTTATGAAATTTAATTGTATTTGTCCACTTTAAAATGCATCTTTGATAATTTTTTTCTCGATGACTGGATGCGCAAAAAAAGTTTTCCAGGAGTGTTTCGTATGCGGAATTTAATTATCCTCATGCTGCTGTACTCAAAATTGAACTTTGATTTTTTTCCAGTATACTCAATTTTTACTGACAAATACTACTCATGCCGAAAATTTATATCTAAACATTTTTTTTTTAAATAAGCTTTTGCTTGCTTGGAGGGCCTAGGAGGGGCTTGACAATTAAAGTTTGCGAATGTAATAAAAAGTAGACAATAATTTTTTTTAACAAGTCACCTTTTTGTGAGTAATAAAAGCTTGGGGCGCTTAACTTTTCAAATGTTTAATAAATTTGATTTGAATTTAAAATTTGAAATTGAATTTGGCACAATAGTAATTAGAAAAATTATTATTACACGTTTATACTCAGTTTCCCGATTTTTATTTAAGAAATCTAAGGTTTTTTTTACAGTAAATGAAATACAGTTGATATGTTAACCGATTTTGAAGATTATATGTCAAAATTTTTATCACCCCAAGCTTCTATTTATAGTCACATATAGGTGACGTGTTAAAAAAAATTATTTTCTACTTTTTAGTACATTAAATAAAAGCTTGGTTAAATTTTTTTTTAGATATACATTATTTTCTACTTTTCAGTCTTTGATTTTACTAGAGATCTGACATTTTTGCAAAAAGACATTAATTCTTCCAAACGAACCGATATTAAATATTATTGGTTGATTGTCAGGAGAAATCCTGGAGAACTGTGATAGTTGGCATCTATCATAGATGTTGGCTCATCACCTATTGTACCTTACCTTTTAACCTATTTTATCTATTGAATCCTTTTTTGCATGCACCTCTTAAATGCAAAATCTCTGGGCTCTAAGTAGTCGGGAAGTTTGTGAATATCAATTTTTCATTTTGCCTCTCATATAAAGTCGTTATTCTTTATTTATTTATTATTGAATTGAATGTTGAATCCTGCATTGTCACCTCTAAGATGCATGTTTCCAAAATTTCTGAGATCTAAGTAGTCGGGAAGTTTGTGAATATTGATTCTTCATTTTGCCTCTCACAGAAAGTCGCTATTTTTTATTTATTTATTTATTTATTATAGTTGAATCATGCATTGTCACCGCTTAGATGCATGTTTGCAAAATTTCAGAGCTCTAAGTTGTTGTGAAATGGATGAAATATCGATTTGCGATTTTGCATCTCACAGAAAGTCGTTATTGTTATTTATTTTTATTTTTTATTTTTTAAGTTGAATCATGCATTGTCACCTCTTAAATGCATGTTTGCAAAATTTCAGAGCTATAAGTAGTCGGGAAGTGAGTGAAATATCGACTTTCAGTTTTGCATCTCACAGAAAGTCATTATTGTTATTTATTTATTCATTTACTTTTTTTAAAAGTTGAATCATGCATTGTCACCTCTTAGATGCATGTTTGCAAAATTTCAGAGCTATAAGTAGTCGGGAAGTGGATGAAATATCGATTTTCCGTTTTGCATCTCACAACATGTGAAGTTAAATAAAAGCTGGTAAAATACACAATATTTCGTTTCGAAGAGGATTTGAAAAAAAAAAAAACATTATGGAAAAGCTAGGTCATAACTGAGAAGTTGCTTTTCGGGACCGAAGAATTTGCCCTAGTCAATATCCGAATCGGCTCTGAGCCTTCAAAAATCGATTTTCTCAACTCGTCCACAAAACACACAACATTCAACAATAGCTTTCAATCAATTTTAATTGTGTTTTGTTCGTCTACATCAATTGTTAACCATCAATCTTGTTGACCATCGCGAACATTCAATTAATGAAAGTCAAACGAATTTTCATAAAGATTCAATTAATTTTCACTCGATATATCGCGAGGCAGTACACGTAGGTAACGAAGTATTATTTCTCTGATTGATCACTCTACAGTGGCTCGTGTTCGCGCCGAACAGGCGACGATTCAGCAGCTCGACTCGTCAATGTCCCTCGGGGTTAGCGGCATAACGGCCATAGTCGTTATCGGATCCGCGATTGTACTCTCGACTATCATGACGTACCTGATTGTACGAAAACGAAAATCATACAAGAGAGGCGGAGGCGGAAGTGGCTCGGCCCTCTCCGAAGACAGCGACGTACGGTTTCTGACGACCGACGAAATTCTCGATTTTAATCTCGCTCGACCCACCGACTATGACGAATTATGAATAGGATGCACTTTCATGTGTATCTCGATGCTACGATAAAATATGGATAACATACGTTATAATATAGTTATAATGATAATAATAACAACAGTAAGGGGTAAAGTTCGAGCTCTCGGGGTCTACATTAATTATTATTATTATTATCGTTATCATTATTACGGACGTCATAATAATTATAACGATAACAATTATAATAATCATTATTAATAATAATAATAAATGTAATTATTATTGGTATTAATATTATTATTATAGCGATAGAAATGATAATAATGGGTAATGATGATGAGCCACCTTAAAAAAATGAAATTATATGCAAAATATATCGTGTATATTTTCCGGCCTATCCCATCTGCGATCCCATTCCTTATTCCTCTTTATCTATTATTTTTTTCACTGTTGAAGGTGTGCCATATTGAATGTGTGAGCAGAAGCTACGTCAAAGATGTGACCGTGACGATAAAATCTTGCGACGATATATTTTTGCACATATTTCTTCTTAAGGGGCACTTGCGCCTAACTGTATCGTATATACTTTCGTATATCGCGCGTGCAATTACGAGTAGCGCAAATCATATTCATGTTAAGATCGGCAGAAAGAACGATTGCAATATTTCGAAAAAAAATTTATTTAATTTTTCAAAAATGTTAACTCACGAAACAGTAAGACGAAAGCGTTTACAACAATGAACTTGCACTGTGAAGAATTATGAGATCGAAAAAAATTGTTTTCGCGAAAAATACTGGAAAAACAAGTGAACTTTTCCATTATCTTGCAAATAATTTAATTTAATTTTTATTATCTGTAGTTACGGGTTGGAAAAACAGAAGGAGAGAGGCAGAGTAAATTCCTTAACGTAATAATGAAAGAAATGTAAGTGGCAGCGAGAGATTTATATAACCGCATGCCTGAGGCGGAAAACTCCATAGTGAATAAAATACTTTTTCCTCATGACGCACTCGTTCGTTTTTTTTTTTCTTTCTCATACGTATTTCCCCTGTTTCGAAATGCTGCGGATGAACTTCGATGGAAAGAGTACGGATGGGGGTGAACATCTGTCGATATTGACCACGTAACGACCATCTTCTATGTCGTGTTTTTGAAAATTTGTATTTTTCTTGTCTCTCGAACAGCAGCAAAATTCCGAAAAATTAATTGAATCCGTATGAGAGAAAATGTTGGAACGATACTGCGCTGATCCTCTTTACACGGATCAGTTCGTTTTTTTTTGTATTGAAATCGAAAGAGCATAGGCAGACACTCAAAGAATTGCGGCTGAATTATGCTGCAACGAGACGCGTGGTTGCATCCGATAAATAAATTTTCGTAGCAGCCTCGCCACTGTTTTGAAATATTACGAAAACGAAAATAAATTAGCAGTATTTTTATTTTAATGACGTCATCTTGAGAAAAACGTTAACTATTCAACAATATATGTCAGAGTATTCAAAATGTAATCCAGAGCTTGCATTAATTATGGGAGTCATCGCGCCGAGTCGTTTTTGAACTTTCACTCACACGTTAAATATTCGTTTCCGAATTGGCACGAACGAAAAAATATAGAATGTCTTCTATGGATATCCCAAACATCTTGAAAATCGTTTTTAAATTGCTAAATATTAAGGCCTTAGGCTACTCTAGGCTTGTCCAAAAATTGATTTTTTTTTTGTTAAAAATGTACCTTAGTCCCTACAAAATTATATTCCAAAAGATTATGGGTGTGAAAAATCTCTAAGTACTCGAAAAAACTACATTTTTCAAGTTGGCCGGACTCATAACTCAGACAAATTTCAACTGATTCACTTGAAATTTTAACTGTATAATTAGAATTACATTTTCTGAGGCACTACGTAGGATTTTTTTTATTATATTGCATAGTTCCTTTTTTATAAACAATTTTTTGACGATTTTCTCATGGCATTTTATACTTTTTGTTTTAGAAATGCGCCATTTTGACAAAAAAACAATATATCAAAAAAATCCTACGTACTTATATAACTATTCTTATATATAATCGAAAAAACTTTCGTGTCCCATTATAACTCAAAAATTATAGGAGCTGTTGGTCCGGCCGTTGACCTTCTAGAAATAAAGGCGTCACCGATGACGCCTTTATTTCTGGACGAAAATGCTGCACAGTCGCCATTTTGACATGTATCGCTGTGAAAAAATAATCTTATATAGTCAATTACGTGTATAATAAAACGCCTATTTTGTAATTCCGATTTATTTTATGGTTTCGCTGAAGAAAAAAATCACAAAATATGCCCTTTTTTTACCTCTAGAGTGGCCTAAAGCCTTAATTTAAATATGACGAGAAATTCACAATGACGTGTCATGCTTCTTCTATATCTTTATTTTTTTCGTCACATTATCGTCAAGTTTTTCTGAACTTTAAGTATTTAAAAAAAATACACATTTTACGAATAATAGAGATAATCTCAACATTTGATATCTTCTTATTCAATAATCAAATATTTTCGCGATATCCACGAGGACAGTTGAGTTTATTCACTTTTTACAATATCGATAATTCGAAGAAAAAAAATATATTAACGGCACGTTTGTGATATCGAACGACACTAATTCTAAACGAGACAATCGGAATTAAAAATGTTCAAGATACGCTTCTGCATTTCGCTACATGGACGTGTAATTTTGTCCTGCTGATATATTAATTTATCCTGACGATGTATAGTATGATTGAGTATGATATGTCGCGTAAATATTCATTTAGACGGCTGTGCGAGAGAAAATACATATGTATGAATACTGTAGTACAAGCTCTGCGCCACAGGATGAGATAATAAATATTTATAACACAAGCGAATACGAGATATTTGGTACATAGTCGTATAGCAAATATCACACGGTACCGTTACATTATCTAGCTATTGATATATGGATTATTACTCTCTTACAACGAAAGACGTATAGGCTAAATTTCCAGTTCGGCGAGTATCCCAAAAGTTTTTATCCAATTTGGAACTGAAAGCATTTTTTTTGTATCTTCTTCTACATTCGAGCTCTAACGTTCGCTTTGATATGCCTAACAAAATTCGTAATGAAAATTTAAAAGAGTGAAACTCAACGATCGTGATGACAATAATTCCCAACAGAATCCCGAAAGTTGAGTAAACGATTTCGTCAATTTATCGTCTGGTTAAGCACATTTCAAATATAAAATAAAAATTTATGTAACGAATTAAATTTTCTTCTAACGCCGCCGGAAAAAAAAACGTCGAAAAATCTTTTTTTCGGCATTTTGAAATATGATCATTGATCAAATAGTTAGAAAAGAAAAGTTTTTTTGTTCGAATTTTAGGTATGGAGCTAGTTATGCGAGTGAGAAACTCGAAGATGATGAATAAGTCCCGTCGGATGACGGTGATTCAATCTTCTAAGATCACAAGCTATTGGGGAAATAGTTATAGAGTGACGGGTCCACTGAGAACGAAGTGAAAGATGCAGTAATTCACGAATACTCCAATATCTAAGATTTATTTCCTCATTAAGACATTTCCACCGGTGAACGGTGAAATATAAAAGTTTAAATACGTGGCCTGCGTAGCTTTGAGAATTAGAAGAGATCGTCAGCGCACGTTTTTGCCCAGCAGTCGTGCAACATTTCATTAACAGAGATTGGTACGTTGAATTATTCCCAAAGATGTTTGCCAAACTAACGTTTAAACAAAATTGAAACAAAAAAAATCTCATCAGAATTCTCTCACATTTCTTCCATTTCGCAATAAAATATTCTGTGCTTTCGCATAAAAACGTAAAAAACTATTTTCATTATGTAAAATCTATGAACATTAATAAAAACACGTATCCAACTAAATTAATTATTGCTCTCACAGTTCTTTTGATTGTTAAATCTTTTTTTTTCATTGGTCATGATATTTCGTACGGTAAATCATGATTCACTAGGTAATCATTGAAAAACGGCAATAAAATTGCCATCGAAGAATATATCACGAAAAATAATCAAACAATCCTTCAACTAAAATAATTTGGTCCGTCTGCGATATCGTCGCAATCACAACGAATCAAATCCGTTTCGGTATCGATTCGAGATATTTCTTCACCATTGGAACAAAAAAAAACCCCCAACGTGACTTTATTCAAAAGTCACCGTGTAACACGTGAGCTACATTGACGCAGCGTTTAAACGCATACAGTGAGAATATCACTTAGTGTACAAAAAGACATGAAAGAGTAGTGGAGATGAATGCGGAAGTATTTGGTAATCAGCACGCGAAAAGAGTTCCATTCTCGTCGGAGTATAAATTGTCGGTCAGTTTGCAGAAAAAAAAATTCCCCCACGCGCGCAAATTTAGCAGTCATCAATGAGGTGCTTATAAAAAAAATGCGAAGTGTGGTGGATGTGTGAAAAGTGTGAAGATTAATAATTGGGCGTTGGTTTATTGACGGTACCCCAGAAGAGTATGAATTTGGACGGTTCGTGCCTGACGAAGAAGAGGAAGGGTCGATTTGCGTGGAACAACTTGATATCGCCGCCCCTCTGTATCGACGTGCCTGTGGCAGCTGCGGCAACGGTCCCGGTCTCAGTGACGTCCATCTCGACCTTGTGTAGAACGTCCGAGGCGAAGAGACCCGGATTTTCCAGATTCGGACTATTTCTGAGAGCGTCGAGGCCGTAATTGGGAAAAGCTTTGCGCGACTGAACGAAACGTACGAAATCTTGGTCGATCGGGCGACCCTGACGTTTCAATCGCGGCGCCACCTTCTCGAATCTGTACTTCTGATCTTCGATATCAACGAATTTGTACTTGGTCTTCTCCGTTGGTCTCGACGGTACGTCGTAAGGTACGCTGTGTTTTTTCGTCGTTTCGCTCGCGATTGTCTCATCGTCGTCGCGAAGCAAACGTTCATCGATCGATCTCTTGCGATGAAGGCTTTGAGGAATTTTCTCAATGAAAACCCCGGAGTCCCATTGTTCAACGTTATAGCCACCGTGGTTGTCCTGATACCTGAAGTAATTGGTTCTTCTTGCGGGATCGACGTTCCGGAAGTTGCCGGAGCCTTTGGGGTTTTGCCCGTCACCGTCGCCGCCACCGAATCTGTTCACTACCGGTGTTTGTCCGTTTTGCGGAGTCCTGTTGTATCCCTGCGACAGAAGTCCAAGATTCGAGGTCGCGGGGTCGAAGAGAGACGCGAGTCCCAGCGACTGAAGAGGTTTGTTCAAATTGAGATTGCTCGAGAGCTTCATTCGGGGAATACTGAAGACGCAGACCTGTTCGGTCATATTGCCGATCAGGCCTTCGAGATTCTTCACGGTCAAACGGTTCTCCAGCCTCTTGAGTGCATTCGCGTCCTTGGCGATCGGCAAAAGAACGTACATCATGGCCTGACGCTTCGGGGGTGAGCCGGCTTTCGTAGACGCCTGAAAGTAAAGGATACGCGTTAACGATCGGAAAAATCGGCTTTTCAAAATCTTCAAACGGTTGGCAAAGTCAGCAAAAAAAAAACATCGAGAGAAGGCCACTCACTTCGTAGCTTTTGTAAGGCAACCCGAGGATCTTAACCTTCAATCGCCGGTCCTCGTAAAAGGGGAAATCCCCACCGTTGTACATCATGTCGACAATGACGGTCTCATTGGGTGTGACCGTGAATTGTTCCCTGCCACAAAGAAAAGTTATATACCGATATAGTTATTCGCTACGTGTCACCACGTAGACACGCGTCCTCTCTCCGACAGCCAATAACACGCGGACGGAGGGTCAAAGTGTCAAAAATGTTTACCTCGTAGTTGCCCTGGGGTAAAAGTACTGATTCCATTCGCCGCTGAAGTAAAGCGCCGATGCTATTATCAGTCGCGTATTAGGATCGATAGGTTCATCCAAAATAGTGGATATCTTTCCTCGGGTTCTTGAGTTTACCCAATTGTTCACACTTTTTCTCGCTTCGCTCGATTGACGTATGAAGTCTAGATTTATCGCCTCATTGTTGTAAGCCTCTTGACTTATCGCCTTAAACTCTTCTCGAATTGGGAATCCGTTCTGTAGCAATTATACACTTTTCATTATTATTATTATTATCATCGTTGGTACCATTACCATTGTTAACGCTATCAATGCTATCGCTATACATTTTTTCAACGTTCCTTCGTAAACTCTTTCAGATTCTTAAGGAGGCACCGTCACAAATGGCCGCGTTTTGTGGGCGCATAAGCCGGGCTCTTTTTTTTTAATAATACGCCTGTTTCTCATAGTATAGTTGATTGTAAACGTATTATTGGTAATTTAATACAAAATTTATTACTTCTACATCGATAAGTAAATACCGTAAAATTGGCACAATTTTACCCTGCAAGACAAATTTATTTTTCATTAATGTTGAGAAATGAATGACTGCTTTCATTAATAAATTTGTTATTTTATTGAGATGAATCCAATTGTTCTACCTATATGTCAATCACAAACGAATTCAAGGTTAGGTAGCTGTTGATTTAATTCTCGCCCATGCGCTTCTGTGTTATACAAAACGACTGATTTTTGCGACGCTACAGAATCTTCATAGGGTTGTGAAACCCCTCGGAACTTCAAGTAGTTCGACATTTTAAAATCAAATATCTTTTAACATAAGTCGTTAACGCAAAACTTTTTTATTGTACTTTGAATCCTCATGTCCTAATCAACGTTACTTTTTTTTATCAATATCTGTTGCGTGAGTGCAAAGATATCACTTGATCAAAATCTTTTGAGGTTGATTCTTCCATAAGCCCTGTGTTAACCCTCCATGTTCACACATCCAAATTCAATCGCGGTGGTCACACTTGGGTCGATCCTACCCAGTCAGTTTTCAAAAAATTATTGTGACCAAACTATCCGTTCGAAGTGGTTCAAAAAATTACGGAACATGCTTTGAACTTTCTAGATTATATACGAAAAATTTATTTATAAGAAATAAAATGGCGACATGTTAAAAAAAAATTCATAAAGAGGTGAAAACGCAAAAAATACACTTTTTCGATCGAAAAATCATAGTTCCGTGAATCTTCAACATTTTTACCTAAAATTTGAACGTAATACTCTTTGGATATGCTACTTTTGGGAAAAAATAGTAGCATAGTGCGCGTTCCAAAAAAGGTATTTATTCCGACATGTGAAAAGGGTAAATTGTATGGTAAGAGGATACTTCAAACTGTAGGTAAGTTGGCGAATACAGTTCCATTCTAAGCCGGGACCTATTATATATTTACGCCAAAAATTAATCGATGGGTCGATTAATTTTACCCAGGGTGACCACCAAGGGTTAAAAATTCTAAATTCAACTATTTGTATCTCTCTTATTCAGTCGTTAACCTTATCTGAAACTTTGCGTACGTGAATATGGGTACTTTATCTATGATATACTTGAAAAATTATTTTTTTCCGGAGGTAAGACGTTCGTGACGGAGTCTCCTTAAGATCCCGTCACTTTTACTTTCATCCAACACCACGCGATCCCATTCCTCAAACTAGTGTATCGCACTTGTACGAGGTTACAGGAAAACTGTCAGAACCCATGCAATCAAAATCAAGTTTCAGTTGCGTTACCATCGGAAAGCAATAATCAATAAAATTGCCTTTCGCTCAATAATAAGTGTGCGGCTAAGTGATCACCCATCCAAGTATTGGCACGAATCAACGTTTATTAACATGGATGATCAATAAAGCCGCACACCGACCGCACGTTCACCACTGTCCGTTCGTTATTATTATTACCAACGTGGCTATTGTTCTAACGACTGGAAAGAGTCATTTCGATGGCAACGTCCATCACATATCGACAATGTGGCTACGAGAATCGGAATGCGAAATATATACCTGGACGAATATACCACTGGCCATCGTGACCTCTGGACCGAGAGAATTTGGCTGCGCGTGAATGGACTTGAACACGAGCCCGAGCATGAGGTGAACCAGCTCCGAATGCGACGATATGTCGACCCCGGACTCGAGGCCGAGAATTTTCGAAACTTGGTTGAAGGTCACACCAGCTGAACCGAGAAGAACCATCGCCAGCGTACTGACAAGACTCAACGGCGAGAAGACCACGTTGGACCTTTCGCCCGGGTGCGTTTCTTCCAGGGATCGAGAAATCGCTTGATCCATGTCGAGAGCGAACTTGGTCAATCCCTTAGCCAAAATATTGTTCACCTGCGGAAGAACGAAAGATAATGTTCCTTGGGCACTTGATCTCAATGAACTATTGTTTCGGAGTGGGCCGCACGATTCATGCCTCTTCACACGTCAATGACCACAGTTAATGTCTGCGAGACATATCAACTGAGGCTAAATTCGCGATTTTTCATATGAAACGGTACCAAGTTTTCTGCAGTGACGAAAAAATTCATTTGATATTATCTAGATGCGTCTATTTGATTTTTTAAATTTGAACTAAATTTGTCCTACTGCATTCCATTATTAAAATGATTTATTTCAAATATATTTATTTATTCAAATCAAGATCTATTTAATATCGTCTAGTCACTGAATATCTTATTTATTCCTAATAAATCTGTGACTTGGTTTCATCTGGTAGTATAAGACAAAAGAGACAGACGGAAAAATGATACACGATTCAGTCTGTCAAAAATCTCATGGCTTTGTTTTCAATAGAAAACTGTTGTAACATTCTACAGTTGAGGAAAAGGGTCTTTCTATACATAAATAGTCCCGCCTGTTAATAAAAGGCACGAGGATACCATTCTTTTTTCTCCAAATAACAGCCTTGTTAATAAAAAAAAAAGAAAAATAGTATAACTTTTTTTCACCGCACTTTTATGTCATGAACCTATATTCCTGTCTCGTATTCATGCGATATATCGTGTTTTCACTTTATTTATTTAATTTAAATCTAATCTTTATTGATTTAATTTAAATATATTTAATATTTAAAAGGAATAACTTGAACAAATTAAAAAAATTCAACCAAATAGGGTCGTAATAGGTCGTGAAACAAAGAAAAAACATATTTGATTTAAATAGATCCTATTTAAATTAATTTTTTTTTTTTTTTGGTAGTGTACAATAAAATATCTTTTTCCTCGAACACGATATACCGAAATTTGAGAAAACTTTGACTACAAAAAATAATTGATCCAACTAAATTTTGATGAGAAGAAAACGCTTGTATCTCGACGAACGTTCGACGAGCCTGGAAAACTGCTCACATGATTGCTCCAGTATTCTCCTTCAGGATCGTTGGCGCGATCGTATTGGGTCTGATCGTTGACGGACCCGCTTGGCAGTGACATTGGTGGTTCCGCAGCTTCCGGAAGAAAAGTTCCGACGCCAAAGGCAGCTGCCGGAGCTGCAGCAATGCTGCTGCTTATCGGAACGTTACTCGCCAAACTTGGATAACGTGATGCATTGAACTGCTGCGAGGCCGCGTAAGACTTCACCATGGCGTCAAATTCGTCGGGAAATATGATTTGGCCGTTCGTGCAGACCAGCACACCCGTCAGTAAAATCACCAATTGCATCGTATCTGAAATTAGATTTTTCTCTTCACGCTTTCCTCGATCGTAGAATTTGACAAAAGAGAGGGCAGAAATGTATTGAGACGTTTATATTCAAAGAACACCGTCCATTTAAGGTAGTAGTCTCGTCAAGGCATTTATCCATACATTTTTTAAATTTTGAGGACTCATTCAGGACACTATTAAATGATTACCTGCAAAATTTCAAAAGGATTCACCGTTCCGTTTTCAAGATATTGGCAATCAAAGATTTCATGGTTTTACACACGTGTTCTTATGAGGAGTAGATGAAGAGTTCACATTTCACGCAATAACTTCGAAACTTTACTGCAGATTTTATTTTAAAAATTTTCAATTACAGAGAAACATGTGACAAAGTGGGTAAAAAAACATCATGAATTTTGACCGTCCAGTTTCAGAGGTGTAGCGATTTAAATTGAGCAATGTCTAGCGACGCTAACGCTACGAAGCGACTAGGGCAGACTAGAGCTAGATTACAGTAGTGTGTGCATATCCGTATACGCAGTGTATCTACGTATCAGTAGACGGAATGAATAGTCTGATAAAAAATTGAGAGTTGGGTGAACATTATATTACGGGTTTTCATCATTACTTTATAAGCTTTTACATCCCGATAAGATGTACAACCTACATTATAAGGATATTTCGCAATATTTCGAAGCTTTTATCGATTGAGCGGAAAATAAACTTTTTAACGTGACTGTGGCGAGACTACTACCTTAACTCTTTTTTTTCGTTTTTAGGGCTGGATTGTGATGAATGGATTGAAGGCCTGTATTTCGATGAGGGCCATATTGTGTGGGCGCATAAGCAGGGCACTTTTGAATTATTAGTAAAGTAGCGCTGAATAAAAATAAGTTACAATCAATTATTTTTTTTTTTATTGTTGCTGCCATCGCACGGGGGTGCTTCCCCTTTTTACGTGCCCATCTTATTCCATCTTATTTCCCACGGCCGCAGCCGACTTCCTACTCTGTATCGCATTTACCATGCATGCCTGCCATGGGTATAAGGAAAGTGCGAAAAATCTGTACCAAATACAGCCGGTCCCAGGCTCATCTCCCAGTTTCGGAGCTAGTCGCGTTTCATCGTGAAATAAATCACGGACTGCAGGCACACACACACTTACCGGTCCGTGCGTGTGACATTCGTGTACAACTGGAGCTACGTCACGCTCGTATTTATTTTTCGAGACTACGCGATTGGTAATCGAACTCGTGACCTCCCGATGTTCTGATTTAGAAGCAAGCACGCTAACCACTATACCAGCACACCGGTTAAGCTACAATCATTTATTATACCCAACGATAAATTGAAATTGAAAAATTCGCATAAACCTTATAGATTTGGACATTTTTATATGTTTTTTTGAAAAATCACGGTTATGAAAATTTTTCTGTTAATCACATTTTTCTGAGTTTTATAATTAATATTTTCTTTGAAGATTCGGTGACCCCCTGTTTTTATTGTCGTTGCGAAATCTTCAGGATTTTTTACATGCTCGGAGCAATTTATATCAGACATCTAGAGTTATTTAGTAAATAAATTATTAAATAGAAATGTGGCCAGCATGCCATCCCCATAAGGTGCTGCATCAATTACACGATTTTTGAAGTCGTAATGTTTGTTAAAAATTCGGCAACTTGGCTTTAAATTTTATCACTATACTGGGATATATTTTTACTTAATTGTAAACGAAAGTGGAAAATGTAATACGTAAAAACTCGGAAACGTTCGTTGGAACTCAGAAAATACATCTTGTCCTATACTTCCGAGAGTTCTTTGTTATTTTTTCTTCCTAATTTGCGATTATTTGATAAATGTTCGCGAATGTGAAATCAATACCATTCATTGGAAACAACTGCACGGCACCGTAAAAATTAAATATATGAAAGATTTTGAAAAATCGTTGAAACACGTGTAATTCGTGACATAACTATTGCAGCCCCCGTTATCGGCAAACCGTACAATAATCGAAGCGTTCATTAAATCCGGGATAAAAATCCGTTTCATCGATGCAACGAGGAATTTCCAATTTGCATGCAAATGGGAGTAATGAGCGTTGAGCTAAGCTGAAGCATTGTTGCGGCCACAAAGTTATCAAGGACGTTATCATTATTAACTTCGCATATCACAAGAATTATTCCGCGCGGCAACAATGTACCGTGTTGTCTGCGATTAATAATATTCATACGTGACAACATTTCATGTATATTTTCCCATTGAATGCTTTAAATTATCCAACAAAATTTCGCTCACACATTTGAATTATTTGAATGATATTTAATTGTTCATAACACACGTTAATTTATAGAATTTGGCGGGAATGTATTTTTATCGTGCCTATTCGTACGCAATTCGATTATGTTGAAGACATTCTTCAATTTTCAGTAATAAAAAAATTCCATGGACAACTTGAACGACCGAAAGACGATAATTCACATTGTGAAAAATACAAGGCAATCTCAATCTTGACTGACCTCAAGCATTTCAACGGATAGAAAATTAGGTAAATAAAAATCGGAAAATAATGTGTGTCGTTGGTTAGTGGCCAAGCAATAGTACAACAAGTGCATCTCGTGGGACAGGCACTGTATATCGATGTTGACGTGCTCTCTGGCCCTCGACGTTGATATCAGGGGGAGCAGGGGGCGAAAATCGATACTCGCCATCCAATAACGTCTCTCGCCACCTTTTTTTTCATTATTTACTCGTTCCTGCTTTCATTTTGTACAAAAAAAAATACGTGTGTCATACCCGTCGGAGGAGAACAAGATCGAATTACCAAAAACTAATTTGTGTCAAGTTCGCGACATAGCCTGGTAGCAGTGATGCTATACTTCTAGGACCAATAAACGCAAAGAATAAAATCACCCAGCGAAAAAATGTCCGCGTACAAATTTATCACTTTTTTACGAGGAAAATGTATGATTTATATTTCATGAAAAAAGTACATTCATTTTTGTAACGATCAACAATATTTTCTAATAGCTAAAAGTAAATAAAGTGTTATTTTATTGACTTTGAGGGTTCGTTTTTAAATAAAACGTTTTTTCTTCCTGAATTGTTGCAAAAAAAATCGACAAACGAGGAAAACGAACGATTGTGACTTTTTGTTCGGCAGTGATCGCGATATTTCGCGAAGGTAGAAACCGCGTGTGGAATTAAGGCCTTAGGCCACTCTAGAGGCAAAAAAAGGGCATATTTTGTGATTTTTTTACAGCGAAACTATAAAATAAATCGGAATTACAAAATAGGGGTTTTATTTTACACGTAATTGACTATACAACATTATTTTTTCACAGCGATACATGTCAAAATGGCGACTGTGCAGCATTTTTCCGATGAGGCCTTTATTTCTGGAAAGTCAACGGCCAGACCAACAGCTCCTATAATTCTTGAGTTATGATGAGACACTAAAGTTTTTTCGATTATATATAAGAATAGCTATAGAAGTACGTAGGATTTTTTTGATATATTGTTTTTTATCAAAATGGCGTATTTCTAAAACAAAAAGTATAAAATGCCATGAGAAAATCGTCAGAAAATTGTTTATAAAAAAGGAACTATGCAATGCAATAAAAAAATCCTACGTAGTGCCTCAGAAAATGTAATTCTAAATATACAGTTAAAATTTCAAGTGAATCGGTTGAAATTGGTTTGAGTTATGAGTCCGGCCGACTTGAAAAATGTAGTTTTGAGATAAACGCGTTTAAAGTTAGTAAAAATTCACGACATGAATCAAGAGGGGTTGTGCTAGAATTCGAAAGTCGAGTACTTAAAGATTTTTCACACCCATAATCTTTTGGAATATACTTTTGTAAGTACTAAGGTACATTTTAACAGCAAAAATCGATTTTTGGAAAATCCTAGAGTGGGCCTCTAGGTAGACGCTTTTTTTTTAACTCAAAGGTACATGTATTGACAACCTGTTAAAAAAAATCATGAAAAAATATAAAAGAAAAAAAAACATGGATGCTGATGTCATTTTTTTCGCGACGTTCGGCCATGGACATTACATCTCGAAAACCACTCGATGAATTATTTCCACATTTACAAGAAATACGCTGAAAATCATTTAAAGATCGGTGACGATCTCACTCTAAAAAAATGGATCTTCATTTTTTAATCTTTACGTAAAAATGACGACTTTTTTCACAGATTTTTCATCATCGAGTTTTATTTCATTGCTATTTAGTAAAAAAAAATTCATTTCCAGGATCGGCGATCGTCAACGACTCGTATTTATTGTTAACTTGAATAACCCGTTTAGTTTTTTGATTGCGGATGGACCGTTTTAGCTAGACAGTGTCCACCCCCGAGCGTCGCGAAAAAAAATTACATCATTTGCCGGTAGTCACGTTTTTTTCTTTTATATTTTTTCATAATTTTTTTAAAGGTCGCCAATACGTGTACCTTTGTGTAAAAAAAAATGTGTCTCATTTCCACCAATTATTGGTGAGAAAAAAAATTCCAAAATTCGACATTTTTTTCGTGCCTCTAAGTAGATGTAGCCCCTTAAACGATTGCATTTGCGTTTGAATTTTTGGAGCGTAATCTTCACGGAACCCTCGCGACGACAGGGTAGTTTTTTTTTTATACACAACGAGCGATGGAGCGAAATATCGCGGCTGGAGTATCCCGAAAACATCATCCATGTGGAGCAACGTTGTAGCAGAGGTGTTCCGTACAAGAGCTGAATCTTTCTCGTGCGAATAACTCAAAAACCCAACGAGAGCACTTCATATTTTTATCGTCAAAAAGTAAAACCGTAATTTCCCAATTTCCTTTATTTTTCTTTAATTTTCATTCTTTTCGTGCCAGAGTCGTAAAAGTTCAATCTCAGTCCATTCTGTTATGATTATTTTTCAATCCCTTCATCGATAAAGTCCATCAGCAAAATATATACCTCAAAGAAATGAAAATGAAGCTACCAATCAATGGAACAAGTAGGCGATAAAATTTTTAAACACGATTTTCATGAATATTTATCATCAAGCGAGATCTGCAGAGGTTCAATGTCGAAAGAGCTGTGAAGATCGAATGAATTTGCAAACGATTGACTTGGCGATCACCGCGCGAATGTCGCATTACTTTTCCACTGTAAAACCATTCGCATTAATCGGTGTTGCGTAAATATACCACCAGAGAAGGGGCACATTTTATTTAAAATAGACGAACTTTGTATAGCGATAACCTCTCTGCCACTGATATAACCACGAGTATCGTCCGAAAAAAAAAACCTTTTCAATACGCACATTTACAATTTATACGAGCCGCAAATAAATTACAAATAGTAATCGGACTTTAGTTTCAAAAGGACAAAATACATTTATACTCGTCCAAAATAAGTATTTTAAAAAAGACATCTATTTTTTGCTCGTACCTATATTATTTCTATTGGACATTAATCGATTAAAAAAAATTATAAATAAATAAGAATTGTTGAGCCGACGAATTTTGTATTTTTTTAATTTTCAATATATTTTAAAAAAAATTAACAGTGATCGGCATGCGGTCCAATTCGCGTGGAAAGCACCATAGATATCATAGCGATACTATACGATATACTGAATTCACTCGTTTGTAAGTAGATGTGACAAGCGAAAAAAAAAAAGATCTCAACGATGACCGTTCACTTTTCTCTCACAACTACAAGTCGCTTCGAACAGAAAATTACGTCCGCATTGTACGATCCAGCTGTATATTGAAATAAATACTCGAATGAGCAAAACGATCGATCCTGCATCGATCGATCGATTCGTTACGACCCCCGTCAACCACAATTGCGATCACAATCTTCGAAAAATTTGAACCGACGATTCTTATTGTGTCTACTTAAATTTGTTTTTGCGAAATGCTCACCTGCGCCTAATGAATAGTCACGTAAGTAGAATTGCACGAGGAGCACACACACGAACACACACAGAGACGCACATACACGAGAGTAGACTACTAGCAAAAGTCTGCGTATTCATCAATGAGAGACAACGATTCAACTGCGACGACGAGACGACTGACTCGCGTAGTCGCTTTCGGCCGTATTTACCCGCGCTTCCGTCCCCACCAGACCGTACGATCGCGTTATTATACGTAAGTGTATGCGTAGCGTATTTAATACTCATACGAGGACCTCATTTACAAGGCAGAGATCTCGCGGTGAGAGCAGACGGAGTGTCTTTTTGTCGTCATCAACCATATTTAAATATTTACCGTCACGCGCACAGACATGCGTATGCATATGAATGTATATATACAGGGTGTCACAAAGGTAACGGGACGGCTGAATATTTCCGCAGGTAAGACAATTTCCCAAAATGTTAAGGTCGTTCTTGAAGTAACTTTTCCCAAGGAATTCAATGGTGACCTTAATTTTGACCTTGGCGATGTCCTTCAAGGTTATTTCAAGGTCAACTTTTGTTTTTCAAATGGGAACCCCCTTTTTTGACATCGGCAATCGATAGAGCGGGAAATTTTACGTACAGATATGTACTTGAGTCGCCGGTCCCCTTTGACCTTGAAGGTCACTGCAGGGTTAATTAAACACAGTATGGATACCTCGGACAAGAATAGAAACTTCTTAAATTCTATCGTTAAGACCAAAGTTATCAATTTTAACAAGGCGCATCTAGTGGTGACCTCGATCGTGACCTTGACCATGACCTTCAAGGTGATTTCAAGGATTTGCAAAGCGAGTCCCGTCGCTTTGCAAATCCATAATACGTCTGAACAAGTATTATTTAATACTTGAAGAAAAAAATTTGTTGAGCAACTACTGTGCCATTGTTTACTCAGCGTCGGAATTCGGACGCGACTATCTCGACCGATTTTTGTCGCACGATATTAAAAACAAAAAAAAAGCGTTTTACTCGTAATGGCACAGCCTATATGCTCATCAACAGAAACCCAATAGTAGCGAATCACGCTGTATATATCAATAAAATGAAGCATACAATACAGTGCCGAAGCCATCGCACAGCACCTTTTATGCATACACTATGCACACACGCACGCAAACTCATTTATATGTGCGTGTGTCGAGAATTTTTTTTTCAAAAGACATTCGACTTCGAGGATCATCCCGTCGGTAGCTCATTGTCTCCATACTCAACATTATATACACTGTCTTCGAAACCAGGAAGGATGTAAGTATCGTTGTATGCAGATCATTTCAGGGACCGTCCTCTCCTGAAAATCAACGGTTCGTTGAAAAAAATGTTAAGGACCATCCTCAAAACCAAGTGCCGATAGCCAACGTTACGTATAACAGGTTCAATATATCCTTTTTCTCATACATATATGCACATAATAAATGTGATCAAATTAGTTTTGCAACGGTATTATTCCCCGTGACAGCTAGGGCAATTTCGCAGTTTATTTATCAGCGGCTGGTGAACGAAAACCAACCACTGAAATTGATGCGAAAAAGGAGGCAACGTCGCCAGCTAAACGTGAAATCCCTGAAGGAGGCCAAAAATCCCCGTGTGCGCCAAATAATCGTTGGCTAGGCCGCCCACCCAGCCTCCAAAGTGAATCCGAATAACATTTAAATATATTATATTGCAGCAGCAGTGAAGATCGTCGTGGGTGAACGCGGAGAAGAGAGCCCGAAGGCTTCGAAAGTCGGGTTTTTTTCTTCTTTTTTTTTTGCATCAACAGAACACTCCCATTAAGCCAAAAATCTTGACGATACGAAGTCATTTTTTTTCCTTCATCTCACCAGCAAGCGCTTCCTTCGGAATAATTTATCGCATTAAGGAGGTTGGAGCGTTATCCACAATGCAAGATTAAAAATATATATACATGTTATTGTCCAGACTATGCTGAGTCTTTACGATTTTTTTGAAATTTTTTCACCACAAAACACCAGAGCTAGAAAATATTTTAATGTTTGTAATTTTACGTGCGGTAGATGGGCAAGACGTACACGCTACGGATAACGTGATTTTTTTTTTTGCTATTTAGTACCAAGATAAATCATTTCTAACAATGGACGAACGCAAACTAAACTTTTGTAAACATTTAGAAAATAAAAAAAATCCATCTCTCCTATCGAAAACCATATATTGGGTGAAGTAAAAAGTTCTGAGCGTTTTCCGCTAGATGTCTTTAGTGAGCCATATCTCACGATGTATACATCGCATCGGGTCATACTATACGGCGATTTAAAGGTGACATTACGCTTCAAAAAAAATTCTTTGACAGTTTTGTGTTTGGTGAAGCCAGTTGTGTGTTACAGCGTTCCAAAATGGAGGTAAAAATAGAGAAAATTCGATACATTCTTCAGTACCACTACGACCAAAGTGAAAAGACGGAGCAGGCGGCCAAAAAAAATTGTGCTGTTTATGGAGCCAATACAGCATCGAATGCAACAGCAAAGCGGTGGTACCAACGATTCCGTTCTGTTAATATGAACGTCGAAGATGAGGCACGCTCTGGTAGGCCAATCGTCAAAAATGTCGATAAAATCATGGAAATCGTCGAGTCGGACCGGCATGTGAGCACTTATCCCATTGCCCAGGAACTGAAGATTAGCCAGAAAACCGTTTGGAACCATTTGCATAAGGCTGGTCTCAAAAAGAAGCTCAATGTATGAGTGCCACACGAATTGACGCAAAAGAACCTTTTGGACCGAATTGATGCCTGCGATTCTTTGCTGAAACGTAACGAAATCGAGCCATTTTTGAAGCGGATGGTGACTGGCGATGAAAAATGGGTCACATACGAGAACAATAGCCGAAAAAGATCGTGGTCCAATCGCGGTGAGCCGGCCCAAACGATTGCCAAGCCCGGATTAACGGCCAAGAAGGTTTTGCTGTGTGTGTTGGTGGGATTGGAAGGGAATCATCCACTTTGAGCTGCTCCCATCGGGCCAAACACTCAATTCGGACCTCTACTGTCAACAACTGACCAGATTGAAGCAGGCGATCGATCAGAAGCGGCCAGAATCGGCCAACAGGAAGGGTGTTGTGTTCCATGAAGACAACGCCAGGCCGCACACATCTTTAACAACGCGCCAGAAGCTCCGAGAGCTTGGATGGGAGGTTCTATCGCACCCGCCGTATAGTCCAGACCTGGCACCAAGCGATTATCACCTTTTCAAGTATTTGCAAAATTTTCTGGGTGGTACAAAACTGGCCTCAAGAGAGGCTTGTGAAAATGAGCTGGTCAAGTTTTTTACCAATAGGGACGAGGACTTCTTCAATCGCGGAATCATGAAATTGCCTTCAAAATGGACAAAAGTTAACGAACAAAACGGCGCATATTTGATCTAAATCGGATAATCCTAACTATGTTAATTTCATCGTGGAAATAAATCGAAAAAACACTCAGAACTTTTTACTTCATCTAATATATTCAATATTGAACCATCAAGGTCAGAGAAAATATTATGAATTTGTTTACTCTTTTTAATCTTCTTAATCTAATAAAATATTATGACTCTTTCATAATAATCATCAATAATGGTATACTTTTTCAAGTTGGCAGTAACACAACATTTTTTCTTTTACACGTAATCAAAGTATAAAAAAGCATAGCTTTGCCATTTATTTATATATTTTATAAAAACTTAGCATCTACAGAATAAATCTATTCCCCCTATGCATTTTTTTTTAATTTTATTAACTGAAGCACTCCAACCTCCTTAAACTTCTACTGCCACAGTAAGAGGAATTTTAATTTGTTAATTTTCCTAATAAATAATAAATTAAGTAAATACATTTATTAAAGAATAATAAATGAATTAAATAATTAAGTTAATAAATAAAATTATCAAATCGCGCGCATTGTTCATAGATCACGCCGTCTTATTCTGTGCCTGCATGATGTTTATTGGACGTTCGCGGGTAAGAAAAAGATAACGGAGAAAACAGCACGTGTGTCTCGTGCAATTATTACATATAGTGCAACAAGCGACAGGTCCGAGGCTCTTTAGCATCTTCTGTCAATGACGATCGTTACTTCCGTATTCAAAGCCGACGTAAACACGGGCTTGACAAACCGATATATATATATATACGAAACTGGGAAGTTCCCGAGATCTCGGTTTTTCCGTAGACGACACCATGTCCGTGCGTTACGATCGTGTATACATTCACGTATCGGGTATATGTATTTTTAATGCTCGATCTCGTACATCGTTCCACCTAAAACACCTACCAGGCAGTATACATACATTTATATACATATATGTGATTGCATATCTGCATAAGCACGACGACGAAAATGATTTAAAAGCCCAGATGGCTTTTTGTGCGTGTTCAACGGCTCGCATCTTGCCAGTTTTTTTTTTTACTCTCGAATTCTCCATTGTACATTGCCCTCTCCGAGTAATTATTGTTGTCGCGCATATGGTTGATGATTTTTATGCCCAGGGATTTTTAACGATCGACTATGACAATGGTACATTTTCGAGGAACAGGAAACGAGCGACGTTTGATTTCCTGGCGGGTTGTCAGCGCAAAAACGGCGTCGACAGGTCATTCTCGTATGCCCACGGTATTCTGCATCCGCGGCATACAAACGTGTATTGCATACACGTGCACATCTTTGTACTTTGGGACCGTTGGTGTGTACTTTTTATGTTTTTATCTCGATTTTTTAACACAGTTTATGCATATTCCTATATACAGGGTGTCCCAGGACGGAATGTCATCCCTGAAATGGGGGGTTGGGGGTGAAATTCTGAGTCGATTGATATAAGCGTGTATCGTTCCCAGATCAACCCCTGAATTATTATTCATTTTTAAAGACCGGCCAATCAGGCGCCCCCGATGAGCGGTCTTACGTCATTGAGCGATACGCGCGTGTAGTGGTGCCTGGCGGAGAACGGTAGGACCACCGCTCCGCCAGGCACCACTACACGCGCGTATCGCTCAATGACGTAAGACCGCTCATCGGGGGCGCCTGATTGGCCGGTCTTTAAAAATGAATAATAATTCAGGGGTTGATCTGGGAACGATACATGCTTATATCAATCGACTCAGAATTTCACCCCCAACCCCCCATTTCAGGGATGACATTCCGTCCTGGGACACCCTGTATATAACCGACACTGGTAGATATACGATCAGGGCTCAGCTCTTACGGTACTGATAGTTAAGCAGCGTTGTGCACGTCCGATACTCGGAGCGGTGACCGCTTAACCGTGCACTGGCTGGCACATCAACCAGTCAATGAAAGGCCAATACTTTTGAGACCTTGAGACGTCTGTGAACCAGCGAATTAGAAGAATACCCGAGTCAAAATTTATAGCCTCCTCTGAACACTCGCAGGACCCATTTCTTTTGTAATGCACAATTCAAAATGTCAGGTCATTTTGAGACACTATTAAAATGTACTGGTTTTCTTTCTAGAATTTTTTACACGTGTTTATTAATCCTTCAAAAATATGTACGAATTAAAAAAAAACCCAAACATATTCCAAATCGGTACAAGTGTTCTGACTCTTGGTACCAGATTCAACGAAAACAAAAATTACAAAATGGCAGCATGCTAAAGTTTAATTATAAATTTTTCCAATTTTTTCGACCGTTCTACGAGTTATTTATTTAGAAAAATATATTTCCTTTCAATTCTGCTACCAATGTTGAAAAAGAGTCTACTAAAGGAAGATTATTTTTGTCCAAAACTTTACGGATTTCTTGATTAATCGTCGCGTGCCCCATCGTGTCTCAGCATGCCCTGTTTGTTCGTCCTATCTGTTCTTATAGATCAGGTTATCCATGGAATGTAAAATGCGGAACAGTGCTGGTTGTAACTCCCGACTAGAGTTTCTCGGTAAAAACGTGCGCGGTCGCTTGGAAAATAAGTACAGATGTACGAGAATCGATAATTCGATGCGTCCTCGTCACGCATCATTATTTCCCATCATGTATAGTATACTGTTTTTAATCTCTGCCCCCCTCTCTCTGATGAGTGTGTGTATATATCTTTTTTATTTGCTTATTCGTTAATTTCTTTATTTATTTATTCATTAATTTATTCATTTAATTGTTCATTCATTCATTTATTTATTTATTTATCTATTCAAAAATAGATATTTTGTGGTATATGCAGTATGACGATTATAAGGTGGCCTTGTGATTTTTAAAAGTCGTTCGCGGTGATTTTGCTACCGAGAAAAAATATAATTTTTATTCCATTATCGTACCCCCATTGTCACACCGCGTAAAATAAAATTTCGTATAATACTGGACGAAAAAACTTTTTCTAACGAGTGTTGCAATCACACGAGGTTAGAAAAAGTTTTTTCGTCCTCGTGTCATAATGTACTATTGATGGTTTTTCAAGCCTTCTCTGAAAAAAAAATACAACGTATTTGTGTAATAAGTGGTATTTGCCAGAAAAAAATAGAGCATTTTTTTCGTCCTTGTGTCATAATGTACTATTGATGGTTTTTCAAGCCTTCTTTGAAAAAAAAATACAGCGTATTTGTGTAAATACTAGTACTTGCCAGAAAAAAAAATCTAAATTCCATTTTGAGTACAGCAGAATAAAAATATTTAAATTAAAAATGCGAAACACGACCGAGAAAATTTATTTTTGATTCCCGCCATGCGCTATAGGACGTGGTAAACTGCAACTTCCGGATATTCGACTGTCACAGGAAAGAGGTTGAGACTTCTATGACGCGCAGTTGGGCCAACTAGCTCTGAATTTGTCCCTATCGGACAACTTTACTGAGAATAATGTCGATTTCGCAAATGTTCGAGAAATTTAATATTCTGTAATGAATATTTTTTAATAATTTGCTCGTCGTTCACAACTGTTAAAAAATACTAATTCTAACAATAGATTTTGAAGTAATTTTGTGTGAAATTCTTATTTTTTACCAAGAAATAAGCGTAATTTGTTTCCTTAACGCTCCAATAGATGAATTTGAAATTCTGTAACATAAATAGAATTCTAGATGGAAGGGGCCAGAAAGATCAGAATGAGGGAACAAATCGTGGGGTGATGCAAGTTGCGAGTACGAAGTCAGAATCATTGTTGACGTGATAGAGATAAAATCAACGTTACGCTTGATATTTCCGGGCAACTTTCAACCTAGTTCGACCATACTCGTCATAACGCTCATCGATTTCATCTTAGATTGAATGAATAATTCCGAGATGTGCATAACGCGTCATTGATCTCGATCGAGCGACTACCAACTGGCTTAAGGCCTAGGCCACTCTAAAGGCCAAAAAATGGCATATTTTGTGATTTTTTTTTCAGCGAAACCATAAAATAAATCAGAATTATAAAATAGGGGTTTTATTATATACGTAATTGACTATACAAAATTATTTTTCACAGCGATACATGTCAAAATGGCGACTGTGTAGCATTTTTCCGATGACGCCTTTATTTCTGGAAAGTCAACGGCCGGACCAACAGCTCCTATAATTTTTGAGTTATGAAGAGGCACTAAAGTTTTTTCGATTATACAGGGTGGACCGCGCAACGTGTGCACCTCTTTTACGACCAAAATATGCGTTGCACAAAAAAATGTTTTATACAAAAGTTACATGGTTTATAAGGCTACACTATGTGGTGCATTTATTTTTTTTATAGGTGAAGGCGCTTCGAAGATTTGAAGGTTAATTTTATTTTTTCAAATGGAATGCTATATTTTTTATAGCGTAATATGATAGAGTATCGAATTCTGAGTAAAAAAGTATAGACCTTTATTAGCCCTAGAGTTAATAGCTAACGAGTAATTTCACTTTATTACTTTAAAATTTTCTTCACGTAATATCAAGTTGGAGATTCAAATCTACTACAAATTTCTGAATGGCAGTGTTTACATCACAGTGTTTATCAATATGAACACATTTACCACATCACACACACTTATCATGATTCACAATCTTCTCAATGATTGTAATCCAGTATTAAAGTATCCTTCGGTGATTGTGCGTGATTATTATCAGAAAGATAAAAGTGAAAATGAATGAATGAATCTCCAACTTGATATTACGTGAAGAAAATTTTAAAGTAATAAAGTGAAATTACTCGTTAGCTATTAACTCTAGGGCTAATAAAGGTCTATACTTTTTTACTCAGAATTCGTTACTCTATCATATTACGCTATAAAAAATATAGCATTCCAGTTGAAAAAATAAAGTTGACCTTCAAATCTTCGAAGCGCCTCCACCTATAAAAAAAATAAATGCACCACATAGTGTAGCCTTATAAACCATGTAACTTTTGTATAAAACATTTTTTTGTGCAACGCATATTTTGGTCGTAAAAGAGGTGCACACGTTGCGTGGTCCACCCTGTATATAAGAATAGCTATAGAGGTACGCAGGATTTTTGTTGAAATATTGTTTTTTGTCAAAATGGCGCATTTCTAAAACAAAAAGTATAAAGAGCCATGAGAAAATCGTCTAGAATTCGAAAATCGGGTACTTAAACATTTTTCACACCCATAACCTTTTGGAATATAATTTTATAGGTACTAAGGTAAATTTTTAACAAAAAAAAATCGATTTCTGGAAAATCCTAGAGTGGCCTAAGGCCTTAAATCGATGCTCCGAATGGTTTTTGCAGCCTCCATCGGACATTCCTAAAATATTTCGCTCGAATTCATCCTCAATTTCGTTTTTTTTCGGTCAGAATGAGTGGACCAGTCGTGCGGTGCTGCAAGTTGCAAATAGTACGTCAGGATCATTTTTTTAACACTTTTTTTTAACTCGTTTTCGCGTACTAATATTTTAAAACGAGTGCACACTCTACAGTGACACGCAGTAGATCGTTTCTAGCATCGAGCAGAAACAAGCGATACGTACAAGGCCTCGGTCGGAATACAGCCTTGTGGACACAATTTCACCGCGTCTACGCGGTCTCAATGAAGCATTTTTTTCCCCCCCTCCGAAATGCACATTGTCGTATCGATTCATCCGTCATGCGTATTATATATGCGCATATTCGAATATGTCCCGGCGGGTATCTACGTTCGATTGACATTGCCGCGAATTCACGGGCGGAAAGTCGATCAAACGTAAATATGGATTCTGGCAGATCGGCAAGAGGAAGATCCGTTCTTTCATTCGCGTACGTATACGTTATACGCTGTACGTATAACGTAGCTGAAAGTCTTCGAGCCTCAATATTGTCTGACAATCAACGCTAATATATCTTCGCAATCTTTTTCTCTTCGGCCTTCGCACGACTCGTGAACCTTCTCTCGCATCTTTCTTTCTCTTTCCCTCTCGCTCTCCGATCGCATCTTGTTCATTGAGGAGACAGAGATTGGCAAAGCCGCCAGCGAGTATTACAGGTCGAGTTTATACGAGGGAAATCGTGCCATCTGATCCGTAGAATCGCAATTGAAATAAATCTGTATTTTCACTTTGAAACGTCTTCGAGAAAAAAAAATGGATCGGTTCGACGGCCCAGAATATCCTTTTTTTCTTGCATTTTGAAGTTTACGCATGTTGCAGCGATTTTTTTTTATAGCCTGCAACGCATCTTTTGTCTAGCTCTTTCAACGTAAATATTTGAAGTTCTACAAATAGTCACGCACGTACAAGTTTCGTAGAGACGTTTCACTAATTCCGTAAACGTTGATTTACATAGGTAAGCATTGCTCCAGTTCACCAGCTGCCATCTACATAAATACACACAGCTCGAGATTTCCATATTCATTACTACGATACGACACAGCACGATGCTCGCTCTCTCAATCGGTTTGTCTACCGTGAAAACGATACGAAAAAAAAGTACTGCCCCGTATCTATTTTCCCTAGAATAATATCAGGCCATGGCGAGGCCTTCCAACGTGGATCAGGTTCGTCATATAGCGGGTCTTAGGCCAAGCCTCGATCCGTCGTGTGGTTTTTCAAAAAGCTGACCGGAAACTGACGAGAAAAGGGATAGGAGATTCGCCGTGAAATAATGAGGAATGTAATGGTGTACTAACCAGGGCCTTATATGAGAAATAAGCCGGCGGACGGATAGAGTGATGATCAGTTACTGGAAGAACTTTTGACGATTCTAGCCGAGTAAAATAAAGAGTACAGTGAAACCTCGCTTATACGTATTGCACTTATACGTTTTTATGATTTATACGTCAAATTTCTATTGTCCCGGAAAATTCCGCCTATAAAAAATGTAATAAAGTATCATTAATTTTTTATTTCTACCGCAGTGTGCAACACTCCCTTAGATCGATTCTCCCTTCGCTTCTATGAAACTAGTACCTGAGCATAGATTTCTTCTTGGAAGGTCCGATTCACGGTCTTACATACAGGTCTTGAAACAAAGGCGAATTTCAGTGGTGGGGAACGAAAACATAAACGCTATGATATGAAAAATCGCACCGAAAATAAGTTTCAGTGGTATGAAAGTACTAAGAAATAGCTACTTACATCGCTACATGTATTTGTAATGGTGGTTATAGTAATATTTTATTAATATTACACGTATTAAACATAACCATCGGACGTAATTATTATGACATGCGTAATGACGAAAAGAAGCACCGTATATCGCTTGCTGAAGAAGAAGGAGAAGGTCAAGATTATCTCTCGAGGACCAGCAACTTGCTGAGGAAGGACCCCAATATGAAGCAGGAATCGCCGATTAACTATATAACAAGATATGCAACAAATTTTCAATGTTTTTTACTGTTGAAGCCGCGTCAAAACTTTAAACGCGTTTTTCTCGAAACGGACATTTTTCGAATTTGTGGAAAATATAACTCAACAACAGCTATTGGGATTGATTTGAAATTTATAGCACAAATTTGTAACATAATTATCTCAATCCGTACGTAGGATTTTTTTTTCTAATGTTAACCGTTTTTGTTTAATCAAAGTTTTTAATTAGAAATATTATGTGAAAAACAAACATAAATTTCTGCGTGATACTAAAAATCCATTTTTTTTCTTCAGAAAATCCTATGTAGCGCCGTGTATTTAACCTAACTTAACGAAATATTTTCATTCTTTTATGTTTTAGATGAACCGTGAGGCCATTAGGATTCCCGCAGATTGAAGGTGGAAAAAAAACTTGACGCGAGCGGAGGCGTGTATCTCCGCCAATTGTCAATATTTTTAGATTAAAAAAATACATTTAAGAAGCTAAAAACATGTAGTAAAAGAGTGTAAAGATAGAAATAAAAAATGTACATTAGTGTAGCTACAAAATATTCATGAATCCCGAGCGTTGTACATTATTAATTTTCTCCAGCGTCCGTTTCGGAGTCTATTTTTTCTCAGTTGTACGTAAATCAGTGATCTGTGACACAAAAAGAAGACAAGAATTTTTTAAATTCATAAACCGTACCTTAACTTTTTTCTAGTGTACAATTCTGGGATCGTACTATGTATGCATGTAAAAATATCTTAAAATGACCTGACTTTTTATATGGCACGCCATTTTTTTGTGGAAAACATAGATTACTGATCTTTGACAACTGGCATCAGAAAGTATTGAGGTTTAGTCATGGAGAATTACACGATCGAGCAACATATAGAAATTGTGAAAATACAATGTGAAACAATGCAGTTATTGCAGATGAAGTTTCATGGTCGCGTTATCTCGCGCCGCGGCGATGTGAATTCTCCACCAAGATCGTGCGATTTGACACCATTGGACTTCTTTCTTTGGGGTGTTCTAAAAAGAAAAGTGTATGCCAATGATCCACATACCATTCCGGAGTTCAAGGAGGCAATTGGACGCACCATAAATGAAATTAGTCCGCAATTATGCCAACATGTTATTGAAAATTTCGTCAAAAGAGTGAACTTTTGCGAACAGGGACGAGGCGGCCATCTATCGGATATTGTGTTCCACACATAACCTCCATTTTTGCACCTTATATTAAAATAAAAATATTCATACTTTTCAAATAAATAATATGTTTTATTAATAAATTAAAATGTCAGGTCATTTTCAGACACCCTTTACTTAAGTGTGATTACCTATCTCATATTTATACAAAAATGTCTGTTATTTTATAGTCTAAAACGTCAAAAATTCAATGTTACAAAGTCGCATCAAATAAAAATTTTGAACGAAAATTAAAAAAAAAAGATTCAGTTGGCTCATTACTTCGTTACTACCAATCAAATTTTCAATTTGAAAACCAAATATTAGCATAATAGAGCTACTGCTATTTAAAAAACATCGCGCGAATTATGCACCGATCGCCATTTTCAAATGCTAAAGAGTTTCAGATACATACTCTATTTCACTTCTACGTTATTCTCATTTATACGTTATACTTACTGTACCCCTTGAAAAACGTATAACTGAAGTTTCACTGTATCAGGTCGTACCGGCACTTATTATTTCAGAAATATTACAAAATCATAAGCGAAAGTGCACACTGTAAGCATAACACTGTTCTGTACGCGATACAACGCGCGGGTCGAAGTTTTATCGTTGTATGATGGTACCTCGGTTACGTGAAACGCTTCGCTTGAAGCCACCTGACAGATTGTTGATAAAATACATTACCTAAAAAAGGCGACCTTCATTCTAAAAATCACGAATTACCAGCTTTACTTTTTTGTCTGATTAAATAATTTGGTTATTCGTTGTGTTAAAATTAATAATTGTTGTAAAACCATTATTTACCATAAACATTTTTATACTCGTAGATTATGATGAAGAAAATTGCATGATGAACAAAAATGTAGATTATGATGAACAAAATACATGGATGAACAATAATGCTCACAATCGTGAATGGAATTACAACAGAAGTATTAGTTTCATTCTAATCTATTATAAGTACAGTAGAGCGTCGATTATCCGAATCAATTGGGACCGGGCGCCTTTCGGATAATCGAATATTCGGACAACCGGACAGCAATATTCCGTGGGCGAGAAAAATCTTGATTCTTTCCATATGATAAAATATATATATATTAAAAAATAAAACCCGGTGCGTTGATCTAGTGGTTAGCATGCTGGCCAGCGGTAGGACGCGGGTTCGAATCCCAGTCGCGTCACTTTCGTCGTGAAATGTTTTTCTTTGACTTTTCTCGGCGAAAGACGACTAGTTCCGTGACTGGGAGGCGAACTTGGGAACGGCTGTATCGGTATGGGTATTCCGCAGTTTCCCTATGCCCATGTGCAGCAATGTCATGGTGAATACGATACAGAGGGGGAAGTCGGCTGCGACAGCAAGGTGGGAGTGAGTGGAATGGGTGGTAGACGGGGGAATTGTGAAATGGAAGATAGGGGGATGTGGAAGTTAAGGGGTCAGTCCACTTTGAAAATTTCAAAAAATCGATTTTTTTTGTTTACTGTTTTCGAAAGTACATACATTCAGAAATATTGTGTCAATATTGTGTCAATATTGCCGATTGAGTTTAGGTAAGAGTTTTTCATAGTATAAACGTCAAACGCGTTTTTCTCGAAACAACGTTTTCAAAATCTAGCTCCATCGTATCTCTAAAACTAATAAACCGATTCTCTTGAAATTTGAACCACATATTGTAAACATGATTCGCAACAAGATGACCCTCGATGGTTTTAAAATTTTGATTTTTACTCTTTTTTTTTGCGAAAAACTGCGAAAAAAACGCGTTTTTTTTTACTTTTTTCGTTTTTCATCTGCCATTTTTTTATTTTTTGATAAAACTTTATATCCGAGGGTCATTTTGTAGCTGGTTTCATACTGAATCTAATGGACATTGATTTTTTTGTTTCAGACAAGCCGTTGCCGAGTTGTGATGGAGCTACCTAGCCCACCTATTTTTGAGGCGTTACGTTAAACTATAGTTTTTGTACTTAAAAATGAATAAAAATGAATTAAATTTTTTTTTTTAAATGTATTTCAAGACTTTATTTATCAAGCCCAACAACTTTTATATTCATATCTTTTATAAAATCCTCAAAAAAAAATCGCGAAAATAGCCTTTTTTTCGTGGCTCCAAAGTGGACTGGCCCCTTAAGGTGGGTTGGGGCACTTAAAAAGGGGAAGACCCTGTACGGCTGGAACAAAACCAATAAAAAAATATTTATTTAAAAATACAATGAACATTAATATGTTAATAATACAAGTACATTTTTGGTCAATTGCAAATAACCATTGTATCATTTAATGATATAGAACGAAGTTAAATATGTATTTAAAAATAATCAACATTCGTACATCTTTGAGTTCTTATCCATGTATTTTTTTTTTTAAGTCGACGATTTTCTTCTGCTTCACAACGGAAGCTCTGCTGCCAAATCTCGCAATCGTTTTAAAAGAAGAAGTTTCATTGAACAACATTCAGACTGCGTTTCATACCACTCCATTGCCGCAATATATAGGGCGTAATCGTTCGAATAACTGAGCATTCGGATGAACAAAATTATTGTTTAGATAATTGATATTTTGGATAACTCAAATCGCCATTCGGATAATTGACGTTTCGGATAACTGACGTTCGGATAATCGACGCTCTACTGTATCTTTGATGGGGTAAAAAGCAAAGCAGGTTTACACAGTTTTTGAAGTCAGGCTCCACTTTTTAGGAAATCTTAATGTTCTGGCCGGGTATGCATGACGTAAAAGTATACTTGCTCGCAATGTATTCCGGCGAGAACATTGTAATTTCCAAGCATAAAGTGTAAGCGGTAAAAATGATTTTGTGATCTTCCCGGTCTGTTCCGTGAAAGGGCCCAGTTAGGTGAATCAGACGAGGCAAGCCCGACCAGGACCCGACGCAAAGTAGAAAATGCCCGGTCACATTTCTGCACGGGGATTCTTCTTATCGCATTACTCGTCGAGACGTACGTTATCAAAGAATAATGAATCATGCTGAAAAGCTGGGACTATCGTCGCAACGATTCGCACTACCTTATCAAGACGGAAGTTTGAATCGAAAGAGAAGAAAAAAATAGATTTCAAGGTCCGAGCTATTATTGTGCTTGCCGACAGTTATCCGCTGAACAAACAGTCCCTCGTTGAAATTCATTCTATTGTGTATTTTAACGAAATTGACTGAATGATACACGCTTTCGCGTTCACGCTCTCCTACCTTAATTGTTCTTTTTTTTTTTACCGAAAAGCGGCGAAACCTTTCATTGTGCCCACCTTTCAAACAACTTCCAGTCTCATGACGATAAAAAGGACAGCGTGAGAAATACATCCGGTTGACAATAAGAATTGCGAAAGGTCGTAAACATGTCGCTTTTACGATCTTACGCCATTAGTCACGAAACATACGCGTAAGGGTAAAACGGTGCGTCATGTATCCGATAAATCTACCGTACAATGTATACGCTGTACACACACGTGCCGAGAGGTGTGAAAAAGCAGAACAAATAAGCCTTTTGATTAAGTGTGAATAATCGATGTACCGCGAAAGAATTCAAGAAGTGAGAAATAGCTGGAAAGTCCCAACGTTTCGAAAACCAAATGTTAACCATGTGTATCTAAATCTCAATAAAAGAAGAAAGATAAACAAATGTGGGTTTTTTTTGTCAAGTTCGTAATATTAGATGAAGCAAAAAGTTCTGAGCGTTTTTTCCCTTTATTTCGACGATGAAATTAACATACACGGAGAGAATTAAAAAGTAATTTTTGTCGTGAATTTCACGGTAAAAATTACCGTGATATATTTCAATGTGGTGACAAGTGAAAAAAGCATAATAATTCGTATGCGACAAGTTTTTTTTTAACTCACGTTACAGAAAATTTCAAATACGTTGCTAGAATTTTACTATACAAGAAGGGTAGCGCGCACGATAATTTTTACCGAGAGTACAATATATTTTCCTATAACACTCATTAAATTTTATAATAAATCTTAAAATAGATGTTATAAAGACGATACTTTTTTATATACATTTTTGAAAGGCATAAAATAATAAAATGCACAGTAAAATTTCGCTGATATTATATATTTTTTAAATTTAAGTTTTGCGTATTTTGTTACACATCAAAATTTACTAGAAAATCTGATAAAATTTTCTATCTGAAGAAGAAATTTTATTTTATTTTCGTGAAAATCTGTGTTTTACTCAGTAATAATAAGCGAAGTTTCAGGGTTGTCATCTGGTTACCGTTGCTGCACGGTAATTTTTAACATTTAATTCTCTCCGTATAGTTAGGATTATCCGATTTAGATCAAATATGCACCGTTTTGTTCGATGACAATATTTCGATGGACAATAGTTTGAATGATCAATTTATAACGATTTTTTCACAATATAGCTGTATTTTTACAAAAAAAAATCCCTTCAAATTAATGGACACCCCTAATAGTCTTGTTATTTCCTGAGTTCCAATGTACACCCTTGCGGGTTTTAACGTATTACCCTTTCCTATTACTCCCGACACACACTTCGCTAATCTAACCTAACTTCCGTTGCGTCCACAGCTGTCTTAAGTTACAGCCTGTTTGACAAAAGCGTGTGCGGCTGGTTACGGTTAGAAGGTAGATTCAAACGCGAGCAGGTAGCGGGACCCTTTCACCAAGATGCTTCGTATACAAAGCGTCAGTTATCGTCCAACTATGGTCACAGACGAATCGCTATTGTTTGAAAAATACGTCGAAAAAAGAATCACTTGGATGAAAGAAAGTTTGGATCGTGATTGGGACAACGTAATTTTTTTGGACGCTACTTCTTGAGCACGTTTTCTCACCAATCATACCTAGCCTGCCCACACCAATAGATATCAACGATTTGGAACATCAAGCAATTATAACGACAGATTCGACTCCTATAGGATGTCTTTGTCACTTTGTAATAAAATAAATAAAAAATATTTACATTTGTATTTGACAAAAATTCAAATATTTTTATTGACATTTATGCGCGTTATATCTAAAAACAACACTTCATAATTAAAATGCAATTTACGCACTTTTTCGCTCCTTTGGTAATCGAACAGATGAAAATAAATTTGGAGAAAAAAGAAATCACTGAAAGAAAGCAAAGTGCGCCAGAGTGAGATAAGCGTCATTGTAAATACAAATTAAATTACTACTATCTGAGTTTACACAGTGACATCATCGCTCCGAATTTAAAAAAAAATTCCAAAAACAAAGGCTTCCGCGAAACGTAACCGCCCAACGTGACGTGACTGCAATAAAGTATAAATGAACGGACGAGCTATGTAATCTAATTTTTATAAGGCGCGCGCATAAGGATCCCGATGAGGAAACGTGATAAAAAAACATTGTTCTCGTGAATCACCCCCCCCCCCCCCCCAAATATTCTTAAGGTCTTAGGCCACTCTAGGATTTTCCAAAAATCGATTTTTTTGTTAACAATGTACCTTAGTACCTATAAAATTATATTCCAAAAGATTATGGGTGTGAAAGATCTCTAAGTACTCAATTTTCGAATTCTATCGCAACCCCTCTTGATTCATGTCGTGACTTTCTACTAACTTTAAACGCGTTTATCTCAAAACTATATTTTTCAAGTCGTTTCATAACTCAAACAAATTTCAACCGATTAACTTAAAATTTTAACTGTATATTTAGAATTACATTTTCTGAGGCACTACGTAGGATTTTTTTTATTATATCGCATAGTTCCTTTTTTATAAATAATTTTCTGACGATTTTCTCATGGCATTTTATACTTTTTGTTTTAGGAATTCGCCATTTTGACAAAAAAAATATATCAAACAATTCTACGTACTTCTATAGCTATTCTTACATATAATCAAAAAAACTTTAGTGTCTCATCATAACTCAAAAATTATAGGAGCTGTTGGTCCGGCCGTTGACCTTCCAGAAATAAAGGCGTCATCGAAAAAATGCCGCACAGTCGTCATTTTGACATGTATCGCCATGAAAAAATAATTTTGTATAGTCAATTACGTGTGTATAAGGCCTTAGGCCTCTAGAGTGGCCTAAGGCCTAATTAATATAAATAGTGTATTTATATTAATATATAATATAAATAAACTATTTTTTCTCGCATTGTAGGAAATAGCCGCTTGATTTTCGCACAATTACACAATTCTGATGCGAATGCCGATAAAATAAGCGCATAAGACGTCTTATAAAAATTTGTACATATTTTTGAAGGACAATTATAATGTGTAAAAAATTTCAGAAACCAAACAGAAACAGTTGAACAGTTATTCCATCCTGAAAATCACCTCCAAAGTAGCACTCTAGACAACCATACTACCTTAATGAAATATACCCTATTTTTTATCTTTTAAATTATTACAGGTGTGGAACAAATGTTCAAACGCTTTCAATTTCTTATTACAGTGAAACCTCACTTATACGTTCCGCATTATACGTTTTTAACATTTATACGTCATATTTCTCTGGCCCCGGCAAATTCCGCCTATAACAAATGTAATAAAGTTTCATTTCTACGTTTTCCACTTAAACGTTTTACGATTAAAAAAAAGAGCCAATGTCCCAAAACCCATAGGGAATCACCAGAAAAAGTCACCACTATAAAAAGTGAATGAAAGTACAAAAGAAAAATTGTGCAATTGAATAATTGATCAATGATTGGGAAAGAAACGGCTGTGCCACCGTTCTGTGAATCACAATTTTTTATTCACGAATGACAAACAAGTCACATTCTGTGAGTCACGAATCATAAATAAAAAAAACCACTGGACGGATTTGAGACGCATGAATATGCCTTTCGCAGTACAGTAGATTAAGAAAGAAATTATAGCAACGCAGCTCTATTTCACAAGCATCACGGACGCCAGCGAATCACTTGGAGCAATATATTTTTGTGCTCCTCCGCAGTTGGATGTCCGCCAGTATCAAGATCTTCGATTAGCATGCAATAATTCGAGCAAAGCATCGCGCGACCCTTCGGATGTTCAGCGATATTCGATAGTGCCTAATTGGCAAAAGGAAAATCTTGTCGTTTCTCTCTTTACGAAGGATAAGCAGTGTTTCACTTTTTTTTGTTTACTTTTATCGAAGCTAGCTGAAGCTCTCGATCCCGCGTACAGTTGACGGCAAATTTCACTAGTCTCTCAGTAACGTTCAATCCGACAGCTTGGGTCTTTCCACGCGATGTTGTCGTCACGAAAACGATCACGTTTACCGCTTTAGTTCGAATGGCTCCACGCTGTCGATTTTTTATTCAATTATTAAACGTAACTTCATCTCATAGTACACTTTTAATTCCGTTATTCAGAGACTCCCGAAGCCTCACGTTCCCAAAACTACTGTATCGTATTTGCCCGAGGGCACAGGTAAACTGGGAAAAACCCCTTGCCGATACAGCCAAATAAATTATTACTGTATTTCAGTTGTATTATCATCTAGGAAATTAGGTACAAAATTACCGTCTAATCTAAGGGCGAGTCAGTGCACGGCTAGACGGTCACCCATCCAAGTATTGGCCCAGGACAACACTGCCTGACATAGGAAATTGGTACAGCCGTCCACTGAACGCGCATTCACTACTCTCGATCAATTAATTAATGTATCTGACTGGAATATCATTCAATTTTTGCTGAAACATTTTTTTTTCTCGAATAAAAAAATGTGCACTTTGTATATTTCGCATACAAAGTCGGTAGGGCAACTATAAATATCATATCAATCATTTGTACTAATGAGCTCAAAGGTTACTATTCCATTCTGCCCACAATGTGATAAAAAAAAAAGAATAATAATATTGTGCAATTGTTTATTTGAGATATGTGTGCAGCAATAAAAGATATTCTTGCTCAATGATTTTCATAAAGTACGAGAGCCTGATCAGTGTCAAATTGATAGATGATCAATTTGACACTGATCAGCCACTTACTTACTTGATCGTCGAGTAATGTCTCGAGGATCGGCAAAATATCCAGCTCGCATGATTTTTCTTTGCCCAATGTTGGTTCACACAAAATAGCCATACAAGAGAGTACTCCGGCCACAACTTTCTCCTCGTCGTTATTTCGGAGCACGGCGAGAAGCTTCTCCATCCCGTTTATCTCTATCGCACGTATTTTGACCTTTTCGTTCAGCAGCATCAGAGATTCCAGACATTCTAGATATACGACCTTGCGTACATAATCGTCGATTGCCGCTTCGTTAATTGTCGTTGAGATTTTGCATTACGTACAAGCAAAACATGTAAAAAATGTGTGCACGTCAATGATGTGAGAAATAAATGCTAAAGTTTTTCTTTGATTGTTCGTCGCGTAAATAAATCACGTCAGTCTGAAAATAAATAGTTTTGAATATCGTACCAATATTGCGCTCTCTTGTTCCTCGACGATACGATCGAAAACTATTTCCATAAATCCCAACGAGCACAATTGGTCAGCGGCTTCATTCGAGAAGATATTATTATTATTGTTTATTTTGAATATATAATTCGGGATTGTGCGGCGTTGTCGAAAGTACCGATGAATTAACTTGGATTTTGTATGCATTACTTGAAGAGTAGCAATAAATGAACAAATGTCTCAAACTATCGTCATAGTGAGCAATATTTATCATTCTGAATATCAATAAAATAATGATACATTATTATAACAAATGAAAGATTGTTTGACGCTTATTCGTAGACTGTTTTTAATGGACAAAACTAATCGCACAATACGTTGGATTTGTAAAAATTAAGAAAAATGTTATCCACCGTTCGGTTGAATTGCTACAAGGTTCTCGGTACATTGACCACAGGCCAGAGTTGAAAATGTAAAAGGAACGTGTCTGAACCGAGAGGGTGCTGAGCGAGAACTTCAAGGACTTGGGCCATTTTAGCACGAATTACAGGCAAAGGATCAGCGATTCCCGTGGAGAGATTATTAAGGATCTTGTGATTTCGCAATATAGCTTCACTGCCAGCGGCTCTACAGCACATAGTTCCATATACAATGGCCACTTTTTCCCGTAAAAACGGATCCTCGGATACCAACAATTCAGCCAGTCTAGAACACCAAAGGCCTTAATTACTTCATCGTTTAACGGAGAAGACACGTAAGGAGTCACTTACCTCTCGGGTATTTCGAGCTCTATGGCTCCACTTATTTCCTCCGGATTGACCAAAACATCGGCTATACTGGCTACGATTTGTCTCGTTGTATTGCGATCTTCGCTGATGCTTAAGTCTCGCACCTTATTCGATAATTAGTGTTTTCTTGTTATATTGTCACATTATTATCTGTCATTATAAATGTGTACACACCCTATATATATTTATAACGTAGTAGTATTTGTTTATTATATTCTGACATTATCTGATAACGTACGTCATATGTAATATATAATGTTTGATAGATAGATCATGTATAATTCCGCATTATTACCAATATTGTTACAAATAGTCATTTAAAAAATGGTATTGAAGTTTGGAGCGTTGAACAGCAACGGAAATAATTATTTTTCATATTGCTGTATTTTTTTTGGCACATTTATACTACGAAAATCACTGAAACATTTTTGAGAATCCTTCTTAAAAATTTATAACCAAAAGCCACAAAAAAAGATTCACGATTATAATGAAAATGGAGAAATAAAAAAATCAAGAAGAATTTTCGTTGCATTTCAATGAGGCAAACTTCATTTTTTAAGTGGAATTTTTTTTATAGAATTGTTTCTTCTTGAGTATGAAATAATAAAATATATTTACCAATGTTTCAAGAATTTTATTTTGAACTTCGCAAGCAAAGGAATAAGGAATCTGGATAATTTATTTACTCTATTGAAGAAAAAATCTGCATTGAGAGATAAAATAAAAAAATGATTAAACAACGATTTTTAAACATTAACAGGTCTGCCTTAACTTAACATTTCAAAAATACGATTTTTTTGTTGCGTTTTTTTTTAAATCTAGGGTCTTCACTACGATTTGCATAGAAGATTTTGTAAAAGGTCTGATTTGTGAGGAGATTAATTTGTGCACGATTTTTGTGAAGGGTCAGATCACCCACTGCGCTACGACGAACCGCCCCACTGAGATGTACCTTTTTTTCGAAAGTATGTTTTATGTTAAGTGTAAGTCGTAGCTCAAAATTTATTCGTCTGATTCACTGCAAATTCAGATAGAGCATAATTTATAACATCTTCTATCGTATGGCCGGATAATTTTTTCATATGTTTATCCATTTGTTAATGACAAAAGATTAAGATCGTTATATTAGTGGAAAATCGAAAAGAAATTATTCTTTCGTGAAATTATCGATCAGTATGACGAAGCGATAGCAACTACTTTTTGTCACCCCCGCGAAAAGTTATATTTCGCGATACCAAAGCTGTATGCGCGAGCATCTCCATTAAAATCACGAAAGAAAAGCGAAATGTAATTTTTTTTTGAGTGGCCTAATAACCAACGTAGGCAGAGCCAATTTCCCGTAAGCCAGTCGAGCACGTGTCAGGTCGACGTGAGGGGCGAAACATCGCGGTTGGTAGATCGAATTTAATCTCGGGATGATCCCTGCTCGTGTTCGAGTACGAAAGACCCAAGCGTTGAGAAATTTATCGCCATCTTCGCACATCACTGACGTCGATTGCTAAGAAATTATATATATCTATACACAAACATGTGTTCCGTTCGATTTAACCTTTCGCGCACTAAATAATAATAAAATCCAAAAAAGACAGACGGAAACAACGAAAAGAGTCGACAAAAAAAAGCGAAAAACCATAACGAGATAAATGTTTTATATCGATATCTATCGATACATAGATATGCGCTTCGTTCGATTCAAGCCACGATCTTGCATAAAGGGGGGCTATTACGGTTCTCAGTTTGGGTGAAAATGACAAAAGTGAGCAGCTAACCCTATTACGATTCTTTTCGACAAATGCGGAATTCTCCACGTGACATTACTCGTTGCACCCCTTATTAGAGGTTCTAATTCCAGTTGCACCCCTAGTTAGGAGTTGTTTTAAAAATCATAAAATATGCGTTTTATCATTTGTTTCGAAGAATATTTATACCAAGTTTCAAATCGATGCACGCAAGGAATACAGTTTTCCGTATAAATTTTAACACTTCATTTCACACCCGCAGAAGTTGATTTTCATAAAATCCTTTCTTAGTGCACCTCTTCACTTTCTAAGGAACATATCTTCCAAATTGCATGTTTCTATCTTCAGCGGTTCAGGCTGTACGTTGTCTATATATCGGTCACTCAGTCAGCCAGTCACGGAACTGTTTTATCTGTATAGATTTTTTTTATACCCCAAGCTTGTTAATTAATGGCATCTGTAAGCATGAAACTAGAGCATACGACTTCTGAGACAGTAAAATATAATATATCCTACTAAAAACGTGTTGCGACGTCATTGGCACTTGAATGCCAGAAATTGGGTCTTCCCATTTTCGCCGCGATTCTTCGTCCTGCGGAACTTCAAACACTGAACACTTTTCACTATCGTTCTTAAAACATTTCCAACAGTTTGGTATGGAGCACGCGTTAAACATTTTCTGCGTTAAGGAGGTACGACTACTTCCTCAGGGTCAACAAAGAGACTAAATTTATGTCACCCCACGGGTGTTCTGATTTATGTTAACTTATGTTGAATATTCGTATTGTCGATCCCAAAGTGCCAAATTTGTGGTAAATATTTTATTTATTGCATATTTACTAATCAAAACTGAAAAATTATATCCTCAACGACTCTGGAGTCTTCACGACGATTTCCAAGCAGTACCGAGATTCTGAAACTCTGTAGCGACCGTTTTCGTTGTCGTTACCTAGCAACAGCCAATAAGGGGCCCCCTTTCTTCTGATCTTGCATGCGATTGGCTGTCGCTAGCCGACGACAATGAAAACTGTCACTACAAAGCTAGGTTATACTCGCCAAACGAATCAGCTGTTACACCCGACGTTGGCAAGTCTATGGGTTCTATTTCGTTATTATGATAATATTCAATCGGAAGTTGAAACTGTTTTATAATGTAGTGCTTGAACTACACGGTGAAGTGCGATTTTTTTATTTTTTACAATATCTATTATGTCTAATTTATCGAATTTCAGTTTTCCAACGACCTTAGTTGGATACGTGAGTAGCAAAATCGTGATTACCGCACTTCCGGTCGACCGTCTCCATAAAACGACGTGCTTCACTAGCTCAAAATACTGGACTTTGCAATTTTATTACGAAACAACTGGATGGTCAATAGAGCTCAAATTTTTCCAAAGGGTGCATAACTTATTCGTCAACATCATATAAAAATTTCAGGCTCGAAAGTTGGATTCGACCCCATGATCGTACCTCCTTAAATAGACCGTTAACTTTCTTTCGACACTACACGAAACACGGAAACACGATTCAGAGACTCTGAGAAGGTTATCTAATGCTTTATATCTATATATAAGAGATCCCTACGTAACGGCGCTCCCGGCGGATAGATGAGGAACTAAGTTTGTGCCTGAGTAACGCTGACACTTCCCATCACTCAAAAACGCCGGAGTTTTCAGACCTGTATGTAAGACCGCGATTTTAACCCCTCGCGTTGCTAAATAATAATAAAAATAATAATAATAATATTGGGGAAAAGGAGGAAGAAAGGAAAGAAGCGAATCCACATATCCAACTGTATTAGTTACAAAGTTCACGTTTATTCACAAACAGTCACACGGGAACGTCTCCGTTTATTCGTTCAATCGTTATAAACAGATTATAAGCGTGTGTAAAATTGCATTGCGTGTGTCGTTTTACTTAAAAATAACACACAAGGAAAAGGAGAGAAAAAGATCGAAACCATCGAGTTTGACGAGACACGAGTGAGATTGATTGGAGAAGCTCGAAGACGATCGCGGGACTTCATCGGCATTGTACAATGAAGAAGAAAACAACAAAAGAAAAAATTACAAATACATCGTACGCCTAATTACTTGTTAATAATAGCTGGCATCTTGGTGGAATTTGGCGGCCTTAGCCCTTCACGCCGGTTTTGGTGTGCCTCTGTAACGCGAAGAAACGAAAAGTTCGTTGAGACACGTTTTTTCTTGGTTTATTTTTTAGGTTTTTGGAGAAATTCGAAGGAAGGGGGAGGTAAGAATAGATGGAAAAAAATACCGCTAGAGGTTCCTTCTCCTTGCGCCCGACGATTTTGCAACGTGGACGCGCGTCGATGCCATTGTTCAATTGGCAAACGCAGTCCTCCTCGAGTTCCGTATTAACGAGGCCCTCGACGATCTTCCTCGCGGCCACCTGGGCGAACTGCTTCTTCTGGTTGGGTTTCGCGTCGTGGAAATGATCGACCGCGAACGCTGCGCCACCGGACTGCTCACGCGAGCGAGGAAAAAAAAAGGCGGTCAATTTTCGTGAAGGAAGACTTGAAACTTCATGGGCTTTTAGAAGTTTGTAGAACTCGGATTAATATCACAATATGACATTTGATGTTTTTTTCGTATTTTGGCAGACAGGAGCTTGTGAAATTCAACATCTGTGGGACGTACAATTCCAGGTAAAAGTAGCCGTAATTTGGAATTCTCAAGGTGACCATGTGTTTTTTTTTATTGTCTGGCACGGACTTTTCGCGACTGAGAGAATGGTTTGTCAAGTCCTCTTAGAAAAAAAATACAGCACATTTTTATGGTAAGTATTATTGGCCAGAAAAAATTGAGCATTTTAGAAAAAAATCAAGATTCCATTGTGAGTTCATAAGTTCATCAAAAAAACTTTTCTTAAATGGAATTAATTCCATTCATTCACTTTGAAACTTTGATAATTTTTTTATCGGTGACGAGATGCACAAAAAAAGTTTTTCAGGAACGTTTCTTGTTTTAAATTTAATTATCTTCATTCTGCTTTACTCAAAATGGAATGTTGATTTATTTTTCGGAATACTCCATTTTTTTGCTGACAAATACTACTCGTCACAAAATTATGCTACATTTTTTTCGGAGTGGTCTTGCAAAGCCATTGAAAATCATATTTTTTTCCCAGTTGCAAAATTTTTGCTTAAACCCCTTTAAAAACACATGATCTTTCCTCAAAAGTACTCGATAAATTCCATCCTCGTGAATTATTCGATATTTTTTAACCAAGGGCTATAAGAACGGAGCCAACAGGGACGACGGACCATCACGAAAATACAAGACTCCCAAGAGTCTACGGAAGCCCAAAAACGAATTCGATTAACAGCAGCGCTCAAAAAAGCTTTGATATATTAATCATGGTGTAGCAGTGCAAAAAGCGGACGGCCAAAAGACCGAACGACGAAAATAAACGACGACGTTGATGGACTTACGGCAACAGCGAAATTGGCGCAAACGTCGTTGTTCTGGAGAACGAGATTGTTCTTCATTTCGGCGTTTCCCTCGAGCGGCTTCTTCTTGCTGTCGCCGAAAGTATAAGCGCTGTGAGCGTCAAAGCCGATTACGTTCTTCTGCGGCTTGCCGGAAACGAGAATCTCATCCAGGTAAGAGATATGATAATACGTCAGGCCTAGATCCCGATAAACTTTTTGACCCATGATGAGCCTTAACTGTTGAAGCTGAAAATACCATTATTGCCTTTATAGTAAATATAAATGGACTCGCAATTATATATTTGTATAATTTGTACTTGAAGTTAACAAATTCAATTTAAAAAATTGTTTATCTTTACGTAGGTGTCGAAGTTTGCATCGTTAAGGTGCAACAAAAATTCTTTTTTATATTTCTTTATTTTTATTATTACCCGAAATATTTTTTTAATATTTAGACTTTAGATCTTTAATCAGTACACTAAAAAACCATCGGAGTGATTTTCGTAGCGCAGTTGTACCAAACAAAAGTGTGGACGAATCAAAAAGATAACGTTTCATTGCATTCCAACGGTGCAAACTTCAACGTGTTGAAGTCGTCGGTTATGGGGTACACCGACCAGTGAATGAACGGAAGTTGATCTATATTTAAAATAAGTAAAGAATTTGAATTCTCAGTAAAATCTCGAATCACTATAATTTAGCAAAAAAAAAATCACCGATATCGTTAAAACCAATTTCTTAGTTTAATACGCAAGGTAGGTTTTCTAAAGGCGGAAAAAAGTTTTTATGAGTTTTGAGGGTAAGTATTACTCTTATCATCTATATCTATATCTATATCTATATCTATATCTATAGAGTCGATCTTCGATTATTTTCAAAAGAATGTAAATAAATTCGTAATATTAGGTCAGAATTAGACATGTTTATTCGCTGATGTACTCTAACCTCTTTCCAGTGAATAGGCATACGGGTTCTGTTCTGATAATTCGCAAAACGGAGTGAAAAATTTAGCTCGCCTGCTAAAAATTGCAAGATGAATTACTCTTGAGAGCTGACAATGTACGTTTCATGATAATGTCGTCATAAAATAATTTCATTCGTTTTCAAATTGGAAAAAAATTAAGTTTCTTTTTCACTGGCGAAACAAACTGTGGTAGTTTTTTGAAAACGTCACGTTAAGATGCAAAAAAGCTTCGTGTATTTTCTACGAAATGTTAATAACAAATCTAATACTCCCATATATAAGAATATTATAATTTTTCTGCAACGCAATGATCGCCAAATCTAACGTTTGATAAAAATAAATAATAATTCATTATCCTTTACAGCGTTCAGCTACACTATACGTGCACTATACGTCCATTGACTGGTGGTCGAGTGTTCATTTGCTGGTAATTTCGTCCATTCACTGGAGATTTAGTAATTTCGCTACTTATTTATCAATTCCTCCAATATTATTTGTTGCAATTACTTCAAATTTTTTTTCTACTATCAGAATAATATATTTTGTTAGCTACAGCAATTGAAATGTTTGTGTTGATAATATTTTCATTGTACAGTCCATCTGATTCCTATAGTATCGTTATTCGTCCATTCACTGGTCGATTTACCCTATATATATTATCCTTCGGTATCGCCCGCATTAAAATCCTATCGATGGCAAATCTTAATCTGCTGACAGCCAACATTACGTGAATAAATCAGGTTCAAAGTAACATTTCACCTTATAGATATATAAAAGCATGAGCCAGTCTTTGTGTACATGTACTCACGGAAAGCGGAAGCGGGCTCTTCTCGCAGGGTGTAGCGATAACGCCAACGACGACCTTGGAAGCGCCGGGTCTGAAGGGATAACGAATGGCCTCCTCGTAAGCGTCGGTGAGCTGGAACGTGCCGAGCTCAACGTCGAGTCTCTGTTTGAGATACTTGACTCTCGTAGGTGTATCGCCGGCCTTGGCTTCCTATAAGTCAACAATGAAACATCCCACACGTGTGGATTCTAGAAACGATCGATACGCAGGTGTACACGTGCTGAAAATACACAGGTACGATGGGACTGAGACGACACGCTTCGTCGGGACTTATAGACTCGGAAGTGATGCGTTGTATGACGCGAGAGGGCTTCGTCGCTTGCCACCTAGCGGCATTCTCGCGAAACATGACGAAAAAAAATCGCGGCTGTACGAGTGTCACGTTCGCGCTAAATTACCTCGAGTGTTATAAGTGGGCTTCGCGGGACGAATTTCATGTTTGTAATGTCACCGTCGATGTTCATGCTGCCACCGGTCGTGTAGTGTTGAGGCCACTTCATGTGCTCGCCGAAGCCTATCACACCGATGTGCACGTCTCTACGGATCGTTGGAAAAATAGAAAATTAGCTATTGCAGAATGGGAGAATGCGATGGATTAATCAAGGTACCGGAATCACGGTACTCACGTGATTCCATGGTGTTTAAATTCGGATTTGATGTCGGCGATCAGAGGCTGAATGAGCTCCTTGAAGATTTTCTCGTTCTGGGCTTCCTGCTCCACAACTAGAAGTACGTCGGCTTGCTTTTGCGGTACTTTCACGCTGAAGGTATCGCCAACGGTAATCTCGTCGTTCTTGACTTTGCACTTTCCTGATTGAACGAATACACCAAAATGAAGAATGAATAAAAACACGAGTAAATGCGAATATTAGCGGAGTCGCTGCCAAGCCTTTCCGATAAATTGATGTAGCCGATATTCGTTTGGGTTTTCTTTCAGTTGATGGAGTTGAAAAGAAATGCAAGTCTATATAATTTCGTGTCTTTGTGAAATGATGGCTTATCGTATTAAGGGGTTACACCACCTTGGCACTCGGAGAAAAAGGTATAAAAATAATTCAACAAATTTCACGTGACTATTAAATGTATATAATAATTTTCATTTTTCACCAATACATTATAGTTTTATGAATAAATTTAAAAAAAAAACGAATAAAAAAATGTTAATGGCGGAGATATAAGTCGTCTAGTGTGGCCGTCTTTTCAAACTGGTGGACAAAATATCTCGAGATCTACTCAACCGACTTTGATGAAATTTATACGACATAAATTCTTTATAATATTATCTAGGATGTAGCATAGAATTTTTCCAATTGGATGCCGCGTTCAGTTTTGATTAATTTTTTAAACTCAACATTTTGGTAAAAATCAAAGTTATTTTCAAACAGCGGTCGTTTAAAAAAAAAATTTACTTTCCCTATTCTATGCTTCAGCTATTACCTTTTTTATTTTTCAGACGATGTCTGAAGGTAAAAAAATTCCACCATCGGCAAGGATTTTCAAAAGAGGGTCCTACTAAACGACTTATATCTCCACCATTTTCGAATCTTTTTTGTCCGTTTTTTTTTTCTTAAATTTGTTCATCAAACAATAATGTACTTGTGAAGAATGAAAATGATTTTAAATATTTGACAATTGCGTAAAAAAAAATTAGCGCCAATGTGCTGTAACACCTTAAGGCGCTCGTATAACATACAATTTTATAATATTCATTATTTCACAGGAGTACAATAGTTTCCGGTTAATGACTGCTAGTATTTACTAACGAGATGATTAACTATTGACACGATATCGTTACACAAGGCAGGGGCAAGGAGGACACACAGCGACGTCGCCTCCCGCAACGATGTACCATTGTAATTCGAGGGATCGACTCACCACAAGCGTTAGGAATGGAAATGAAGACACGCTGGTTGAGACAAGCGGCCCAGTAAGAACCGGAAATGAGGCAAGCCGCCTGATGAGTACCGGCACTTGCGGCATGATCGCACGCTTGACGGTAATTTGACGGATCAACGTAATTGAAGCAGGCACTGAGAACGACAAAAAAAATACATCATTCGTTTTTCTTCTACCTACAACCACCTAAAAAATCACTGTTGCAACAAATATTCGTCGAATCAATAAACAAACAAGACATTCGTTATTTGTCAATTACTAAAGTTATTTTTTTTTTTCGGAACGTATAATCGCTTTAGATTGGGTTGATGGGTCGTACGTTTCTACGCGCTTGTCTATATAGGAATGATCTGCGAATACGAACCTCATTGGAGAATTGCCGGAAAAGTATTCGGTGCAAGTGGCATCGCGCTGATGAGACTTGTGATCCACAGCTGGTGCAGCGGGGCATCCCGGGTTCAATTTATAAGCATTGCCAAACTCAGCCTCGTCTTCCGTTATCTATATTCCCAACAATAGTACTCGATTACGTGACAGGCTTTTGTGGTATGAGACCCGGATCAAAAAAACTACACTCTCGTACAAAATTGCAAGTGTAATTTAAAATAGATATTATATCATACATATTATTAAATGGAGAAATACATGTAGACGACGAAAAAATAGCCAATTTTGAACATTTTTTTGTAAAGGAATGAAACGTTTGACATTTATGAAACTTTAGGTAGAGCTTATACGTAATCAAACTGTTTAAAACAGCTCTACATGTCTTTGGTAACTCCGTATCTGAGTCAAAGACTTTCAAATATTTGTCTCAGATCGTCTATCAGAGCCAGCATAAAAAATTATTTGAGCGACATAGTGCATCTCGTAAAAAGAGCTCGACGTGCTCTCTGCGATCGTAGAACAGATCGTAAAACAAAAGAGCCATGCCCATCGTGTATGCAACCAATTTGTTCCGAACATAGTACGCCATTATGCCTACAATGTACAAATTTGGAGTGAAAGTTTCATTTTTTTCTAATTTTTCACATGATATCAGTATGATTTCATGAAAACAATTATTCCCCATCATTACTCATTCATGTGAACGAATAAAAGTTGACAAAAACATAAAATTCATTATACTTTTTGGATCGTCTTAGGATAGACTATTTTTTTTCTTGATACATGTTACTTCAAGAATATGAGAACCAAATGTTAGCCAAAAATAATAAAAATTACAAAAGTTATGAATTTTTTAACAAAAAAGTATTTTTCTCTGATTTTTAGACTTTCAGAATGTTTTGCAGAACCCCAAATGAATTCTATACTACAAAACTATGTGCGTTTCATTTTCAACATTTTACATATTGTCTCAGAATTTTTTCAAGTCAAAATCATGAATAGAGTCAGTGAAAGAACGTTCGAAAGTTGCCTGGGGTCTATATGACCCCATTTAGGGAATGTGCGATTCTAGAGAGGTGTGAGTGATTAGGGCTAAATAAATATTTTCCTTGAAATATAGTGCAAAATGGGAACGTTCCAGGCACGTTTTGGCGGCATTTTTTAAGTTTGTGGGAAACTTCAAAACGATTTGAATGATCGTGCTAAAATTGTAACCACAACTCAATAACAATATAACCGTAAACTTATACCTATTTGTTTATGAAAATCACTTTTAAAAAGTACTTTTTTACTGTAAAGAAGAACAAAAATTTTGTATCAAATTTCATTTTTTTCTAGTGTCCCATATTTTTTAATTTTCAACTTTTTAAATGTTTCGTAGGTATAACTTCAACACTTAAATGTTAAAATACTAAAAATCCTTGACTCATATTTTTCAGATCAATATTGAAGTCCTTGTATTTCTCGTAAACGGACAATTTAACCATTTTTTTTTTTACATTGTAATTTAGAGGGTACAATCGAGTTCAAAGAGATTTCATAATTTTTCTGCTAACACCTGAACCTCCTTAAGGTACTCTATACCGCATTTACCGAGAGTGCGGAGAAACTGTGAAAAACCCGTAACGGTATAGACGGCCCCATATTCATCTGATTCTCTTGTGTACAAACTTTTTTACTCAAGTAACTACACTAAGGTCTCGGAAGTATCGGCCTCCCGCTGACTGGTTAATGCGCCAGCCGATGTACGGCTAAGCGGTCACCGCTCCGAGTATCGGGCATGCACAATGCAGCTTAACTCGAAGGACCGCCGGAGTCGAACCACGACCGCCCATTCACCAGTCTCGGTCATTCTATATGTATATACATATTCTTCGACAAAAATAAGAATTATATCTATACATAGTATTATAATTGTAATTATATTATATTTCCACGTTTATTTACTACTCGTACAAGCCAGCAAGTGCAAAAAAAGTTTCCCAGCTTCTTATACCTCTCCATACCCAACCCACCGGCTGTCACGATGCGTCATAAAAAAAACTTACGTGACCCGAGGGGAGAGTAAAGTCGTCATACGGCTCGTTGTTGCCGTCTCCGAGGACACCGCGAACCTTTCCAAGATAGAAGCCGGATACCTGAAGCCCGCAGCTCATCGGGGATTTCGGAGTGCACATAAGATGTACTCCATAGTCCGACTTGACGTTAACGATCGGTGGGGTCAGGAAGGCGTGAAGGTTCTTCGTACTGACCGGATATTCGCCGGGTTTTCCATTAGCCAAAATCTATGAATAGGAGAATGGAGAAAGAAAGAGAGAGAGAGAGAGAGAGAGAGAGAGAGAGAGAGAGAGAGAGAGAGAGAGAGAGAGAGAGAGAGAGAGAGAGAGAGAGAGAGAGAGAGAGTGAGTGAGTAAGTGAAAGAGTGTGAGAAGAATGTGGGAATAACGAAAATCGGTCGTTCCACTTTATCGCGTCTATAAACTCACGTTTCCGTTCGACTTGATAGTGATGCTCTCGCCCGGAGCGGTGACGGTGACACTCGTCAATTTTCCACCGGCCAAATTTGCGACGACCGAGAAATTTCCATCTCTCATATCCTGAGCGAGTATGTAGTCGCAGGTACCTGCCATTGTGACGTGGCGTCCGTCAAACGTGAAAAAGTGTCCACCATCGACGAAAAGGCCCGTTTTACTGAATGGCGGGATCACATCGCCCGGATGAAGAGTCGGCCTGAAACACATTTCGCTTCAATGGAATTGTCGTCATCAATTGTCGCCCAATAACAATTATAACAGCACCGACGATCCTTCAATGTATTTGCGTAGCAGTAATAAAAGCTCGTCGTTTAGGTTTACGTGGGTTATTATTTCAACGTGGCGGATTCGATTGGCGGTTGGGTAAAAATATCGGGAGGACTTTACCTGTAAGCGTAGTAAACATCAGCGGGTGTCGGGAGTTCGCGGTTCTGCAAGAGATTGAGAATTGACGTTCTGAAGGTGACGACTCCAGGGAGATTCTTGAACGCGCTGAAATCACTGGGTATTTCTATAGCGTAGAAGTCAAAGAGTTTCTCGAAGGTCGTTTGGTTCCGAATGAGAGAGATTATCGAATGGATAGCGTCGATTCCAGCAGCCCATATTTTCTTGATCTCCGATTGATCGTCGACCTGCGTTTACAACACATGATATTAATCGGCATTGTCCAATTTCGCTTTCAATCAGCTTCGCAAGGAGTATCAAAGGTACAGTCGCCAGAGTGACGGAATAAATTTGAGTTGGAAAATTGTTGGCAATTGTCGGCAGATTATTGGCGAAATACATTGAGGTAATGTCTTCCTGGCCAGAATATTGCTATTTCCCGACAAGGCGACCTCGATTTTAAAAACCACGAACCACCAGCTCTACTTTTTTGTCTGATTAACTAATTTAGTTTTTCGTTATGTTGAAATTAACACTTGTTGTCATAATATTATTGATGATATGGATTTTTATGCTCGTAGACTGTCATTGATGAATAAAATGCTTATAAAGGTGAATAGAGTTAAAACAGATGCATTAGTTTCATTCTAATCGATTATAATAATCTTTGATGGGATAGAAAGCAATGGAGGTTTACACAGTTCTTAAAGTCGGGCTCCACTTCTCGGGAAATGTCAATGTTCTGGCCGGCTATACATAACGTAAAAGTGTACTTGCTCGCAATGTATGCCGGCCGGAACATTATAATTTCCAAACATAGAGTGTAAGCTGTAAAAAACGATTTTGTGATCTTCCCGGTCTGTTTCATGAAAGGACCCGATCAGGTGAATCAACCGAGGAAAGCCTGGCTAGGGCCGGATATAAAGTAGGGTATGCCTGGTCACAATTAGCGCACGGGAATAGAGAACGTATGTATCTAACCTTCTGGCATCTGACGTGTTTCATAATGTACTCGAAGGTGACGGTGAAGAAATCCTTGAGTTCCTCGGTAGGCAGGATCTTTCGCAATTGATGATAGGCTTCCTCGATGGGTGCCAGAATGGTCTCGGGCACCTGAAAAGCCCCGAGTTCCGCGTACTTCTCCTTGAGGAATTCGGTAATCGGAAGTGCCTTGACTTGCTGTACAACGAGAACAACGAAGTCCTTGATTTCCTTCTCGATCTGAGATGTCCCCTTGACAATTATCTTGGCGATGTCCTGGAAGAGCTCCGCCGCGACACCCAACAATTGTTTGATCTCCTTCTGATGCTCGTTCACGACGTTGAGAACGGCCTTGAGATAAGTTGTGCCGAGTTTGACCGCCGCGTCAAATATTTCGACGCCGGCTTGGAAAATTTTGTCGAAGGATTCCTTCAGTTGCGGATACGTCGATTTCACAGCCTCGCTGATTTTCCCCACGATTTCGTGCAACTGCTTGTTCAACTCAGCCACCTGGCCGGCCACTTGCTTGAGGGTCTCCGTCACCGCGACGATCACCCCACCGAATACCTTGTGCCTGATGTTAATCCAATGCCAAAATCCCTTGGTTAGTGTACGACGCAAACTCTCCTCATTCGTGCCGCTCCGCTCTACTGTACATGAAATATAACTCGATACTCACAGCGCAGCTTCGATCTCTTTGATGGTCTCGTCGGCGTGGAGCTCGTTCTTCAATTTGTCCAGTTCGCCTTGGTAATACTCGACGAGAGGCTTCAAATTCGGAGTTGCTTTCTTCAAGTGTACCATGAGATCCTTGAGCTCGACGACCACTTCCTGAGCCACGGCATGGCCAGCCTCCTTCAGCTGTTTCATAACTGTGATTCCGCGCTCGCGCGAATAATCCTGGCAATCGAGAGACGATACGGGTAATGAAAGTGAGCTTTGCAAGTATTTGAAACGAAACGTCCCGTGCTTAAATTTGTTTGGCAGTTCCCAGATCCTACCACATCCCTATAGGGATTTTATAGGGACGCCGCACGTAAGGAGTCCACATTGAAATTGACATTAAAGTTTGTGGCTTTTGAATGCAACGATTTTTTTGTTGTTGTTCATTTTTCGGTTCTTTATTCTTATTATTATCCAAAGCCTTTTTTTATTTAACATCGCAAACGTCTAATAAAAATATGTCAATACGTTTGAGCGATTTTCACAGGCGTAATTGAATTTACATAATGGAATAGTTACTTTTTATACCAATTACAAAATTACGGCGAACGCAATTGTTTTAGTTTTATTGAATTACTTCTTTACGCCTGCTTGTGTAAAATTAAATGAATTGATTATTTGACTTTAGTTATATTGGATCGATTTTTTTCTGGGGGGGGGGGCACCGAGCTTTCTGAGGGGGGCATCCAATGCGTTAACCCATTGGATGCCTATAAGAAGTAGAGACGAGTATTGGGGTTCAATTGGATCCCTGCGACAATTTCTGCACGGTGTACAGTGTTGGCAAGGTATACTCACGATAAGCGCGACTAGATTGTCCTTGTTATAGGCAAAGTCGGATTTAAGGAATTTACTCTCGTCCAGATGAACTAGCACGTTGAAGAGATTCTTCTTTTCGCCGTTCTTGACGACATCGGCGTGTACCTCGGCCAATTCACCAAGGACGACGCGTCCATTGGCCGTCAGCTTGTTATTCGGATTGTCTGAAGGACAAAACAAAGTGTTGTTAGTTGCAAACGCGTCAATGGACTGGCCCCACCTTTAAATTCCTCGCGAATAAAGCCCCGGATAAAAATTAACTCACCTTTCTCGTTGACCTGGTACTTGAAGTTTGCGAAGTTGTGCCCTTCGAAGGTAGCTTCGACCGTGGGATTGTCCAGGATCGTATATATGGCGGAGACCTTTTGAAGGTCCTTGTTAATCTTGTAGCCCACGGCGAAATTAACGAGTTCCTTGTCCGGTGCGTTCAAGACCAACGCAGCCTCCGACGTGTCGAGGGCAAGGAAAATACCGGTGCTCTTTGGCTTCTGATGCTGATCCGTGTAAGAAAGGAACGAGCCGAAACTGACCTCGTAATCCGAAAAGGCCAAATGTTCCTTGAGATCGACCTTAAGCTGTTGTCCTCGACTGTGGACCTCCAGGAGCCCCGTCACGTTGTAACCCTTCCGTATGCTGTTACGCACCAATTTCGCGATCACGGAAATCTTCTGGGCCTTTTTGGCGAACACGTCGAGATCGAGGGACGCATCCAACAGATTTTCACCGCCGTAATGGAGCCTGCCGGTCACGCACATTTCCTGGAGGAAATAAAAAAAAAAGTCCTTGCGATATACTCGTCGGTTCAACATTTTTCTTCTTCTATTGCAAACTTTGTCCGTTCCGGTACGAACCTTCGGTTGGGACGGATAGGTGAACTTGGCTTCGCCGTTGACGGATGCGGTATTCTTCTCGATGTTGACGTCCCCACTAGCGGAGAAGCACGTCTTATCATTGGGTTTGTTCTTTCTATCGAGATAGACGGACACGTCCATCTTGACAGCTCCGAAGTGACGAGTCTTGGGAATCTCGTAGGACGATACGATGGCGATCTCTCGGCTCGGCAGAGTCAAAACAATGGCTGCGTTCGAGGAAAAAATCCAAAGATTAAATGAGAATGAAGCACATAGAAACAAAATTAAAAAATTCAAAGTATCGAAAGAAAAATGCGTTCGAGAGCCAAGGATAATCATCACCAATACTCGTTGGAACTTACCGGAATCTTTGGGATGAACGTAAACTTCAGACGAATACTGAGTCTTGTCCTTGGACGTGTGAACGTACAAATTCGCAGTGTGATCGAAGATAAGCTCCTTGACCAAATACTTCGTGGTCGTTTTTAGGCCGAATTCGACGGGAACGTTGAACTTTTTAAGATTCACTTCGACCGTCAGCTGATGATTTCCTTGGGAATGAGCTTTAAAGGAATGGTGAAGATTTTTTTAAAAGGAACAACACAATACCACCGATACTTTTATTCAAGGCAAGTTCCATCCACGTGGATGATCTCTATACAGCCTTTTTAACGAAAGCGTGCACGGTTACATTCTTTCCTGGAAAAAGTTAGAGGGTAAATTCGTACGCAAGCAGGAAGCGGGACCCTTCCATCAAAATGCTTAGTATAGAAAGCGTCACTTGTCGTCCAATCGTGCTCACAGACGAATCGCTAGTGTTCGAAAAACACGTCGAAAAATAACTCACTTGGGGGAAAGAAAGTTTGAACCGCGATTGGGCAACGTAATTTGATTGGACGAAGATTCTTTTTGGACACGTTCTCCTAACAATGACTGACTAACAATATAGACAACGCACAGCCGCTGAAGATAGAAACACGTACTTATGCTCCTTAGAAGGTGTTGAGATGCACTAAGAAAGGATTGTTCGAAAATCAACTTAAAGAGAGTGAAACGAAGTGTAAAAGTTGGTAAGGGGAATTGTATTCCTTGCGTGTGTCAACTTAAAATTTGGTATAAATATTCTTTAAAATAAATGAGAAAACACATATTTCAAGATGTTTTCAAACATCCCCTAGTTAGAGGTGCAACGAAGTATTGAAGTTTGTATGGGAAAATTGAATACCTGTTTTTATCTTAATGAAATTCGGAAAATATGTTCCTTAAGGTATTTTTAAGGAACTGATGATTAACTGATTTTCATCTACAACTAAGTAAAAATACATCCCAGTATACTGGTGAAATTTCAAGCAAAGTTACCGAACTTTTAACAGAAAAGTACGTCTATAAAAATGGCCTAATTTATGCAACACTTTATCGAGATGACATACTGGCCACATTTCTATCGGATAATTAATATACTAAATAACTCTAGATGTCTGATTAAAACGATAATAAAAACAGGGAGTCACCGAATGTTTGAAGAAAATATTAATGATAAAACTTAGAAAAATAATACAACTTAGAAAAATTAAATTTAAAAACTTCAGAAAAATGTGATTGTAGCAGAAGAATTTTCTATAACGATATCTAAATCTACAACATTGATGCGAAATTGTTCATTCCAGTTCACCGTTGGGCATAATAATTAATTGTAACTTATTTTTATTAAGCGCCACTGTAATCTACTAATGGTTCAAAAGGACCCTGGCTTATGTGCCCACAAAATATGGCCATCCGCGAAAAGGAATACTGTAAAGGGCGTAGAGATGCACTAAGAAAGCTTCTCGCATGGTCAATTAGATACATGTGGGCTATTGGAGGATATCGAATGCCCAAAACTTAAATGTGCTTGCCGAAGACCATAAATCGTACAAGTGCCAATAAATCGCACTTGTACGTACAATCGTACAAGTGCCAATCTTCAACTCCTGTATCGTACAATGTTGTCTACAGAAATATATGGCTTTGCAATATAGTTCTGTAGACAAAATTGTACGATACAGGAGTTGAAGATTGGCACTTTTATACTACTATTTCATTAATTACCAACCCTTACCTCAATCAGTCAGTCTACCACCGTGCCTGAGAAATATGACACGCTACCTGCTTTGTTTATTTCTAACTTTTTATCTCTTCTCGTTTATCTCCTCTGTGGATCAAATCTTAAAATCCACGCGGCCGATGTCGCGAGCAAAAGCTAGTTGATAATAAAGCATCACGATTTATATCATGCAGTGCGTGTGTATTTTTTTTTTCAATGTCTTCTCCCAAATAGTTATTGAATTTCGCCGTACACGCTCTTGTCGAACAGTCTGTATATCGGATAATCGTGACTCACTGTCGCTGTCAAAAGCAGATTGAATGTTGAAGTAAGCGCAGTCCTTGCTCTGCTCGCAGTAACTATTGAAGACGTGAATCTCCTTGGTGGAGAGTTTGAGTTCCCCGACGACTGCGGACGGTCCGAAATTCGTATTGAGAAGTATGGCGACCCCGACCTCACCGTCAACCTCGCGGGTCAATTGTTTACGGGAGTAAGTGAACTTGGAGCTCCTCGTATTTTCGCCAATCTTTAGATTGCCGTTACCCTCAACGATCACCTTGCCAGCCTCGTCACGCTTGCTGTAGTTCGTGCTGTAAACATTGTCCGGGTACTTTATATACATCACCACGATACCACTGGAGCGCCCATGTGAGTCATTAGATCCCGTCGATTCAGCCACGATCCGGATCTTACTCGTAAGGGTGACAAATACACGATTGCATTTTTGGCAAAAATAAAATAGGGAAAAATCATCCCCTTTATTACCTTCCAGTCACGATATTCTTGCCATCACTGGTCACCGTCACGAGGATCCTCTTGCCGGATTTAACGGCCGGCTTCGTCGCGATCTCCGCGTGAATCTTCCGTTGCTTTATCTTGTCACTGTCGAAGTTAAATTCGATGAGGAAATTGTCGATGCTGTCCATTTTCACTCGGCCATCCGCAGCAACGAAACCCTTCGGCGAGTCGACCTTCCATTCACCTTTCAACGAGAATATTCATAAGACAAGGAACAACGGTACAGTTACTTCTCATTTTACGTCCCCTCGTGACCACTAGAACAATACGGGAATGTCGGGGGGTCCGATAGCGAGAAGTTCCATAGTGAAGTGCGGGCGCTATGTCACTTTAGCCCTTGTACGGGAGGAAGATGCAAATTAGCTAGTCACGCAGCCTCCGAATGTAATTTCTAACTGTGTCTAGCATCAAGTTTCTCAAACGCGTATATAGGAACAAAAGGAAACTAAGAGGAGACCACTCCGAGTCTCTACGAGGGCTTACCCGGTACTTCGCTTGCTCTATATGCAATTCCTAACTATCCAGTCAGCAATTTCTTGATAGGAAGGCCGTACGAACTTCTAGGAGGAGGCGAAAAAAAAAGCCTGAGGAAACTAGTTTAACATTTGTAGGTGGTAAAGTACTTAGCCGCGTGTGCGGCCCACCCCGCGTATAATTTCTGGCTTGCGAAACGGAACTTTCTACCGGGGTGGCTGGAAAATTAGTCGCGGACCAAGTCACGAGTAACACAACTTTCGCCATGATGAGGAAGCGAAAGGGAAAAGATGATGGCCGTGACTCACCGACGTAGACGTGGTCGCCGAGGTCTTTGAACTTGCTAATGAGCTCGGTCTTGCCACCCGGACAGGCCAATACGATGCTGATGCTCGTCGCAGTTGGACTTAGGTGGACCTGACTGTCCAGGGTATACTTCGCGTCATCAGCCACGAGTACAACCTCAAAAGCGTGAATGTCATCCTGAGCCTTCTTCCGGGACAATTTGACCTCGACGTTGCGGAATTTGGCAACCGGCGTTGTAGCCTTAGCCTCGAAACTGACGGATTTCAGATCTTCGCTGTAAGTCAATGCCGACGCCAGAGTTGCCTCCTTGTCGCCGTATTTCACGTCCAACGTTCCGCTCGTCTTCTTCATGTCCTTCGTTGGATCACACTTGTAGGTAGTCGACAAGCTGAACGGTGAGTTGTTCAAGAGGATGAGCTTTATGTTCGCTTTGCCCTCGCTCTCATGCTGATGGTCCGGCATTCCCTTGTGATGTATGTCTATTACGGCGTTGAGATTCTTGTCGCCGTTGTAGGTCAGACTCTGGATTCCCGTGTACGAAAAGTCGCCTTTCTTCTCGTGAGGCATGAGCAAACTCTCGCTCGATTCAAACTTCAGTGAGCTCAGTTTGTCACTTGGGAATTTGAATTCGAAAAGAGTTTCACTGGTCGCCGGCTTCTCGACCGAATCACCGAGCGCGTATTTACCGTTACCCTGAAAATATCGAGGGGTCATCGTATCACGTAATCGATTCCATTCTGAGAAATTTGGAAAATCCACCATGGGGAAGAATCGTTCTCGAAGAGCGTCATAGGCGCCTATGAAAGATGCCTCATAATTTACATAACTAATTGTTTTTCCAATCATACACAGAGATAAAAGTCCATAGTATTTACAACAAACGTCCATGGTAAAAGAGGGAATAGTAAAATTCTCTATAGTTTATTGACATCGTAATAATAATATGATTAACATCACTATAAGCTAAAAGTATATCGAAATATGCGATTTGGGTAGCGGATTCGACTGTATATTATCCCCGAATTAATTATTAACCATTGTAAAAAGTTTGGTAATATAGATATGGTTAATTCAGTGCTATCGCAAAATCGATGCACGAATACTAATTTTATAAAACTAACGTAGATTTTGTCCAAGCAAAACTTCTGCTATTCTATTCAAGTTTGCACAATTCATATGGTTAACATCTTTTGTCGAATATAATTCGCTAAAAGACTTTATAAGAAAAAAAACCCAATGGTCATGTTTACTTATGGCGAAGACGTAAATCATTTGCAGGCTTGCTTATATATGTATATTTTAGTTCTTTTTCAGTTTATATTTTACTTCGCTATTAGAATCTTGGGAGATCCCATTTTTGCTAGTGTAAGGGAATATCCATTTTATGCAAACCTACTATATCATATAGCATTGAACAATGAACGTATGCTTGTAAGATTGGTGATTTCAGTTAACATATGTGCATCATTTATGCAACTGATGAAATATCAATTAACAGTATATAGGGTACACCGACCAATGAATGAATGAGGACCAGTAAATGGACGAAAGCTGATTTATATTTAAAATAAGCAAAGAATATGAATTGTCGACAAAAAGTCGAACCACTATAACTAAGCAAAAAAATCACCGCTATCGTTAAAACCAATTTTTCAGTTTAATAACGAAATTTGACGCTACACGGAATTTTTCTGGTTTGTGGCACTTGCGCACCGCGCAACTTAGTTACGGTACGACTGTGCACAGTTTTTGTAAGTTTTGAGGGTAAGTATTACTTTTAGTATTTAAGATAGAATCAATATTCGATTTTTGGCAAATTTAAAAAAACAAATACGTTATAATAGTTCAGAATTAGACATGTTTATTCACCGGCGCTGTATTCTAGCCTCTATTCAGCGAATGAACATATGGGCTCTTCTCTGATAATTCTCAAACCAGAGTGAAAAGTATACCTCATCTGCTGAAAAATGCAATATTAATTACTGTTAAGAATTGATAATGTACATTTCATCAAATGTTGTCATAAAATGATTTCATTCGTTTTTTAAATTCTAACAAAATTTAATTTTCTGATTCTCTGTCGAGAGAAACTTTGATAGATTTTTGCAAATATCACGTTAAGATGGAAAAAATCTTTGTGGATTTTCTACGAAATCGCAATAACAAATATCGAACTCATATGTATAAGAATATTAGAATTCTTCTGCAACAGAGTGATCTCCAAATCTAGCATTTAATAAAAATAAATAATAAATCGTTATACTTTATAGCGTTCATCTACACTACACGTTCATTTACTAGTAATTTCATCCATTCACTGGCGATTTAGTCACCTAGCTACCTATTTTTCGATTCCTCCAATATTATTTGTTGCAATTACTTCGAATTTTTTTTTTTCTACTATCAGAATAATATATTTTATTAGCGGTAGCAATTAAAAAGTTTGTTTTGATAATATTTTAATATTACAGTGCATTTAAATCCTACAGTATCGTTAATCGTCCATTCACTGATCGGTTTACCCTAAGTTTTGGCACTTACCATGGCTTTAAGATATTGTCCTCTCGGGGAAATATAAAATAAGGTTAAAGTATGGTTGCAAACCCCATAAATTTCTCTCAGTGTACTCACATTGACACCCAGATCCTTTCCTAGCAGCGACTTGAGCTTCCAATCGCCTTCCTGTGCATTGTAATCACCAGAAAGGGCAAAGACGAATCGCTTGGGCATTACGGTTCCATCGAGCGATGTTATGAATTCGCTCTTTTTTTTATCCGAATTCGGTGTACGTTCGTGGCTTCCGAGCAAATCGAGATGGAGAGTCTTTCCGCCATACGACTTTGCCGAAAGGGTATTCTTGGTGATGTACTCGAACTCGGGACCGTCGACCCAGCCGTGTTCCATTTCCCATTGGAGCATAGCAGTGTCGCCACCTTTAGTGATCGTGTCGAGAAGCCGATAGCTACCATTGAGGCGATTCTTCTTATCACGGCGCATCATATATTGACGTACAGCGAAAGTAAAACAGCGTCCACTCGGTAGGGTAATCTCGGCATTCCCGCTAGCTTCGTAACCGTTCTTTTCCTTGTTCTTCATCTCACCCTGGAAACCGACGTTGGTTTTGTATTTGCCGATCTCGACGACGTTCTTCGATTGTATCGATTCCTTGGTGAGGTCCGTGTCCGACGATATCTTGAGACACTTGCTCGGATCCTTGTCAGCGTCCAGAAGAATTTCAAGATTGGCAAGGTGCTTCTTACCATTGATGCTCAATTCACCGTTGCCCTTTATTTTACGATCTAAAGTTGGAAGTTCGACGTTAACGTCCGCGCTACCCTTGCCATTCTGATAATTGAATTTGCCACCAACGATGAGAACGTTCTTCACGTGAAGGGTGAGTGTACCGTGAGGATTCGAGCCAGCCTGAAGCTTCAGAAGAAAGTCGAGATATTTCTTCGAATCGAGAGTGAGAACGGCGTGGCTGTGAGTCTTCTGAGGATTCGCCTCAATGCCATAATCGATTTTGACCTTCTTTCCGTTGAGACCAAGATCAGCATCGACCTGAACGTTAATGTTGTTCTTCGTCATGTCATACGTAACCTCTGCTTCGCCCTCGTATTTTCCACCGCCTGGCAATTCGACGCAAGCCTCAAGTTTGTTCTTGTGATCGCTGAGTTTCTTGCGTTTCAATTCAAGTGCCACTTTGCTCTCGAGGAAGTGAGCCTTGAATTTGAACTTGGCGTCTTGGGCGTGTTCCTTGTCGACGGTGATCTCCAGCTCCGAACCAATTTTGAACTTGCCATATTCGAATTCGAAATCTGTATCGACACTGGTGGGGGAAAGTTCGATCTCGAATTCGCTCAAGAGACCCTCGGCCGGCCAAGTTACCTTTGACTCGGACCGCAGACCGCTAACGTGCTTGAGATAAGCAGGTGCGTACGCGCTCGTAGGCCCTTCAACCGGTTGATCGGACTTGGTGTACGACAATTTGTCACTTATCGTTAAACGATTGACCTTCGATTCGAGATCGGCACCGTAAATGAAGATGAGCTGATGATCGAGCAGCTGGGCCGGTCTGTCGTAATGCCAGTGAATTTTGAATCCGGTCTTCGGATCTTTGGACGGTACGACAGCTAGATCTAGACTCAGCTTTTTGTCGCTTTTCTGGGCATCTATGTCTATCGCTATGTTCTCTTCGCCATGAGCAAGCTTGGCATCGACAAGGAGGCCATTCGGTTTGGCCGTTACGTAACCCTCGAGGCTGGCGATCTCCCGATCACCGGCCAGGAACACCACCTTGTTGAAGACGCACTTCTTGCCGCCCTCGTGATCGGTCACCTCCACGTCACCCTTGACATGGTACAATTGACCGTTCCGTTTGTGGGAACCCTTCAATCCAGTTTTCGCACTCGCCAATTTCTCAATGTGCTCCGGTACTTTGTACTCGAGTATGGGCTTGTACTTCGTGCCGGACTCGATCGCTATACCGAAACGAAGGAAATACGTGTCGACGTCGTTGATTGCTTTTATAGTGAGAGTCTTCTCCTTGGGAAGATTGTTCAATCGTACCTCGGCCGATACCTGTTTGTAGGGTGAGTCAAGGGCTATTTTGAAATACGCCATGGGGCCCAGTTCGCCGGCAACTTCGAACGTCACTTTTCTATCGTGTTTGCTACCCGGTGTCTCAAGGGTTATCACGAGACTTCGGGCCTCTTTCTCTTCTTCGTAAAGAACCTTGACGTGATAGCTCGTAACATCGTTGTTCTCCACGCTGATCGCAAATGTTCCCGGACCACTGAGAGGAAATACGGGCTTCCTCTGCACCGATTCGATGTTCTCGTAAGGATAGGTGAGTTCTCCGCAAACGGTCAAGCCAAGTAGGGTAGAGAATTGTTCGAAGCAGTCCTTGTGTTCTCTGCCCTTGGTGAATTTGGGTGCGACGTATTTGTTGGATGGATCTGGCGAGATGAAGAGAACCTCGCTCGAGACTCGTACGATCTCTTGCTTCCTCTTGGGTATACCGAAGCTCACGTCTATGCCCTTGCCTCCGAGCAATTTGATCGATACATCGGAACCGGTTGACGTGTGAAGAGTGCTGACGAGACGAAGTCCCGATTCGACACCGAAACCGTCGATTATCATCGTACCAACGACGCTTATTGCGGCGCTTGGCTCGAGTGCCAATCGCAACGCTGCGTTTTCGGCATTCTTCAACATCGACGGCAGATCGAAACTACCGCTTGCTTTAAGATGAACCACACTGTCACCGGTAACACCGAGAGATAGCGGGACGCCCATTCCAGTCGGGTACAAAAGATCGGCATCAAGGAAATGCACGTGACTCTCGATCCGTTTGTCAAAGTCCTTCGCCTCCTTTATTCCAGCATCGAGAAGTTCGAAGATTCGGTCAATGAAGTTGTTCGGATTGGCAGCAATGCCGGCACCCTGATAATCCAAATAAGCCAACTCGACACCGAACATCTTGATGGACATGTCGATATCGAGATCGTCGTAATTCACTTTACCCGTATCCAATTTAACCTTCTTCGCGAATTTGTTCAAACTATCCTGTTTAACTTCGCGACGACCGCGGCTAACCTCTTGGAATCGGGTCTTTATGCGCTCGTACAGTTGCGACAGAGACGCTTTACCATCCTTGGCCAATTCCGGAAGTTCCTGAATCCTCAACTCGCCCTTCGGCCCGAAGTAATGCTCGATCAGCCTGTCAAGATTCTCGACTCGTCCGTCGATCTCCAGTACGTTGAAGGCGTGTCCAAAGATCTCGGTTGTGAGATTCAAGCTCGCTGAACGTGGCACGAAGCTCTTTTGACTGTAGATGACGTTGCTCTCAGCGCTCGAGCCGATACCAAGAGCACCGACGTTGTACGAGAGCTCGTTGTTGAACGAGAACTTACGGAAATCCTCGGGGAACTTTGTTCTAGGTCTGACCTCGGCCAAGTGCCTCTTCGCCTCCTGTTTGTTAGGATCCGTGCTGGCGCGCAAATTTCTAAGGTGCGACGTCACAAAGGAACCGACCTGGTTGACCGTTTCCTTGTCAAGAACGTCCTTGACGGTTTTGGCAACGTGAGGACACGGACAGCGCACCAAAGCGAGATAACTTTTGATTCTGATTTCGGTGTCTTCCTCGCGATTGGCAAAGACGTTGGAGAGTGGCTTCTTCCAAGACATCGAGCACGCGGAGGGAAGAGCGTCGATTGCGGCGACCCTCACCCTATTCTTTGTCTTCTTGTCGATAGCGATCTTTGCTATTTTCTCGGTTGTAACCTTGTCGTGGAATTTCGCATTGCCGAGTGCCTTTAGGGCCGCGATACCAACGCTCTCCTTTTCTCTCGTATCGAACTTGTTCGTTCCTTCGACCTTGGCGAGGAGCTTGCCGAGTGCGGCCTTCACCTCGGGCACGTCCTCGCACTCGTGTTCACCGCAGTACTTGCCGATCACGTGACCGATACCGAGATAACCGATGCGTGGCAAGGACGGCTGATCGAGGAGGCTCGTCACTGACGTTATCGTAGGCAGATGTACGTGACGTACGAGAGCGAGACTCGCGTAATACGCGATCGTTTCGAGACCCGTCACTTCGTGACTCTTTATCAACTCGACAGCGACTTCGGCGGCCTCGCCGCTTCCAGTATGGAAGAGAGCATCCAAGAGGATCTTCTTGTCAGTCTTTTTGTCGAAACCAGCGCCCGATTTGACCTGATTATACACAGTTAGAATGTCATCTTTGCTGGAAACACCGAGTACCTTGATGAGCTCGGCGAATTTCGTAGCGGCGTGCTCTTTCACCGCTGATTCGGGGCATTCCTCTTTCATGGCGGTAAGGGCTTTGACGATCGCATCCACCGACGAGTCGATCACCGGATGTGGCGGATCGAATATCAAAGATTTCGGTTGAGTTACCGGACCGGTTGGCGTCGCTGTTGGCTTGTCGTTCTTGTAACTCAGCACCATCTTAACGAAGGTTTTAGCACCTGAGTCTCCGTTGCTGAACGGTCTCAGTACGTAATCTTCTGTGGACAGAGCCTTGTGCAAGATACCGTTGACGAAACGTTGCTCCGTAATCAATCGGGACGCGAGAAGTGGCGATGTTTTCGTTTCAGCCGTAGGATCGAACGCGGCTGACAACAAACCGTGACGTATGGTCTCGCGATACGAACAGTCGCCAAGATCCCTGTACTTCTTCACGACGAGAACATCGCCGTCTTTGTGGAAATTGAAGTCCGTCTTGCAGCCACCGAACACGTCCGTCTAAATTTTTTTTTGTAAATTTCCTTAGAGTCATCTGCATTTGTTGGTGTTTGTGAAATTTGTTTAGAGCTGAAACAAAAACGAACGACCGGGGACTAACCTCGTGATGAGTCGTCGCACCGGAGTCTTGCAAAACAGCTGATTGAAAGAGCGATATGACCGCCCTTTTGATATTAAGAGAAGCCTGAGAATCTCCCTCTTCGGCGCACACACTCGTGTCGATGTGACCGCCGTGGTAATTATATTGGAGAGCATGTTTCTCCACGTCCTTGAGACCAACAGGCTGTAACAAATTTTGCATTGTTTTGTTTTTTTTTAATTATTATTATTTATTTTGGTTTTGAAAAATCAGAAGGGAAAAAATAGGAGAGGAATTTTATGATTTTTACAATGACTCACCGCTCCATTGACCTGGAGATTCTTCACTCTCAGCTGATGAACACAGTCGGGCTTTACAGCCAATTCGACGATACCACTGATCTTTAGTTTTGATTCACCATGCGCCTCGCTCACTGCGGTTACCGATTCTCCCTCCAAACCGTAGGTGTACGTATGACCCTCGACGTACGCTTTGCTTGGGTTCACTGTTTTTCAATATTAATATTATTATTTACAATTATTATTATCGTTTTTATGATTACTATTATCAGTAATGTTATGATCAATATTATTATGGTTGTTGTTGTAATTCTTATTATTAAATATTACGGCTGGATATTTATTCTGTGACGAAAATAATAATACTCACTCCCATGACACCCAACGATGCATTTGTCTGAAACAATACAAACGCAATTTTGTAGCGTCTAGAGATCAATACATGGACGCCGCGTTATAGAAAAAAAAAGAGAAAATAAATTAAATGTAGGGTGAATAAAAAATACTGCGAAAAAAATGTGTAGAAATCATACTGCAATGATTCATTGATCTTCTTACGAGAACGATTTTGTCGTATGTACTTTTCTTATCCAAATCGTGACGCATTTAAGGCGAAGTAGAAAATGTACCACGTAACATATGAGTGCGAGCGAGAGACCTGAAATTTTCGAACCGAGATTCTCACAGGTCAATATCATTTAGGGCACAAGAAAATCGTCAAGTTCTGCGTCACGCAATTTTGCAGAACCTGCTGCTTCGTTTTTCCTTAAAAACTCATACATCTATGAGAAAACTCGGTTCGAAAATTTGCGAGGTTATGTTGACCTCGTACATGCCCTTAATATCCGAATCTATCGATCTTGTAACGAGAAGAGTTTCATCAAATGCTATCAAATGTTTACAATCCAAATCAATGCAAAGGTTAATATATTTTCAAGTATCAATGTGTATATTTTTTTCAACATACATATATTTGAAAAATTGAAATTAAGGGGTCTGCATAAAACCGGGCTCTTAATAATACAAATCATCTTTATTGTACAGTTTTATAGACTAAGGCCATAACTTTAGTTGGCAATTACATTTTTTAGGTAAAAATTCCAAAAATTGCAGAAATTCATGCAAAATGTCCTTTTTTCTTTTACGTTTTTTCTCGAAAATATTTTGTGAAACAGTGTAAGGCGTATCTCGAAATATTTTCGTCCGATTCACTTCAAATTCAGAAGGAACATAATTTATAACATTTTTCTATCGCTTGACCGGATGATTTTTTTATATGTTTATTCATTTTTTAATAAAAAATAATCAAAGTAATTTTTATTTGTCAAAAATCAAACTTCTTTTACTACAGCTTGCCATTTTCGTGATTTTCAAGTTGGCAGTACACCGATTGGCCATGCAGCAGCGGCGACGCTTCATTCAAACAATAATTCCACTGTTTATCAGTATTTTCCAACAAAAAACATTAAAATCTGGCAAGACTGTGTATAAATTGTGTGTTAAAATGGCGAACTCGTCATCGCAATACTCTCATCAGAAAAAATAAATAAAAATCGATCTGTTTTTTGGAGCCACAATCATACACGGAGAGAATTAAATGTTAAAAATTACCGTGCAGTAACGGTAACCAGATGACAACCCTGAAACTTCGCTTATTATTACTGAGTAAAACACAGATTTTCACGAAAATAAAATAAAATTTCTTTTTCAGATAGAAAATTTTACCAGATTTTCTAGTAAATTTTCATGTGTAACAAAATACGCAAAACTTAAATTTAAAACATATATAATATCAGCGAAATTTTACTGTGCATTTTATTATTTTATGCCTTTCAAAAATGTCTATAAAAAAGTATCGTCTTTATAACAGTTATTTTAAGATTTATTATAAAATTTAATGAGTGTTATAGGAAAATGTATTGTGCTCTCGGTAAAAATTATCGTGCGCGCTACCCTTCTTGTATAGTAAAATTTTAGCTACGTATTTGAAATTTTCTGTAACGTGAGTTAAAAAAAAAAACTTGTCGCATACGAATTATTATGATTTTCTCACTTGTCACCACATTGAAATATATCACGGTAATTTTTACCGTGAAATTCACGACAAAAATTACTTTTTAATTCTCTCCGTGTACGCAGATCACTGACATATATTTAGCAAAATTCGACCAGCTCAATGCCATTGAATTTCTCGATTTTTCAGTCGTAACGCATCATACGCACAATTGCCCTATCACAAAATTCTCCTATCTCCTCCTTTCGGTCCAGCCGAGGTCGGTGCGTATTAAGGTTGCGAAAAACGTTCGAAGGCGTTACCGCACGTCGCGTATCTCCGCGAGCCAGATAAGCGGTTCGATGAAAGTAAACGAAAAAGCAAAAAAAACAAAAAAAAACGCGAAAAAGTCTCGCACTGCGTAAAGGAAATGCTGGCATTTCGGGATGGGGTATCTCCGAAAAATTATCTGGCCGCCGCTGCAATTGAATAACAAGCCAAAAGAGAGACAAAGAGAGAGGGAGAGAGAGAGAGAGAGAGAGAGATACTTCGGGGTAAAAAAAAACCCAAGGAAATTTAAAAAAGCTCGTTTTAAGCAAATATGATTGTTGAGCTGGCGCAAGGGGGGGGGGGGGCATGGGGAAGAGATTGATTCGTGGCTTGTTTCCGCGGGTCGCGGATGCAGCGATAATCTCCGTTGGCTTAATCGTCGACATTTTTGACCCAGCATATACGCGATCATGGAAAGTCTATTTTTGCGCTCTCGTATTCCGCTCGTCGCCAACGAATCACGGCCACAATTTTTTACAAATCAATGAATAACGTCAAGAAAATGAGAGAAAACAAAAACCAAAGTTATCACAGGAAGACAAGTGACAAGAAGGATTCGTTGCGTTTGAAAAATTGAAGAATTTTTCCCACAATGTCGCGATTTACTTCCACATGAAAAAAAAAAAAAAACACACATCGTGAAGAGGAGAAAGATCGAGAAAGAAAAACTTTCTGCGTGCTTCGTGAGAATTTGTACGTGATTGACGATTGTATAGAAAAATTATCAATGATAAATTGTTGTAACGGAACGCAGCCGTGAACTTTGAACCCCATGTATGTGTGTGTGTGTGTGTGTGTGCGTGTATATGACACAAGCAGCGAATGAGCAAGATCATTCGGAAATTCTCGCCGATATCGAATTGACCTTAACCTTCAAACAGGATGTTGCTTTTCAACTGGTCACCGCGAGTATTCACTTAGCACGACGAATAAATCGAATAAGATTTTCTTCAGTCCCTCCAATTTACTTGAAGAGGGGGGGGGGGAGCGGGAAGATGAGAGAGCTTATTATCATTTTTACGAATATTATTTGTGTCCCGTATATCAATTTCTCTATCTACTTGTGGCCCCCTGGCTTCTTTGTACCCTCAAGATATACCCCTGACACGCGGGTCTTGCGAAACACTCGACTCATCTTCATTATTATATACAGAAAAGGCTCCTTCCATATATATATATAAAGAGAGAGAGAGAGAGAGAGAGATAGAGAGATAGAGAGAGAGAGAGAGAGAGAGAGAGAGAGAGAGAGAGACCAGCGTTCAAATCTCTCGTATTTTGTAAAAGATTTGCGTACATGACGACGAATAATCAGGGTGTACGTTCTACATATACGTTCGACTCGGGTGGCAGGGTTTATCGCGCCTCCGCGGATAATAACCGAGCATAAGGGGACCAATTAAATATTCCGCCTCAGTATAAATCACTATGTATGCGTGCAATGTAATATAATATGAATCTACGTTCCACGTTACGCCGGCTTTGCGCCCAGAACGAACGGGATGTATTTCGCAACGTGTAACCCTTTCAAATTTTATAATCTGTGGATAAAAGCCAAAGCTCGCGATCTACGAATTCGAACAATGCAAATGGTAGTATGGCTCGTCTAATGAAGAGAGAAAAATCATTTCTTCAACGCAATATTTGTTCTCTCCTTATAGTAAGAAATGTCAAACAAAAAAAACCCATCCAATTTGAGTTTGTTTGGGTTTGAACAATTCGAACAATGCACAATCATCGTCATTGGAAAAATTCTTTGTCATTATTATCTCCATTTAATAAGAAATGTGAAAAAAAGCCATTCAATTTGAGTTGCCAATTCTGTCTAATTATATTATATGTTTATTGTTATTGTTGATTGTTAATGATATATATGATTTAGGTCTCCACGTTGTGGGCTTTCGAACTACGTGTGCATTGTTTTATGTTTATCATTATTGATTGTTGTCTATGTGACATATGTTAAAGTTTGTTTGGGCTTGAAGATCTTTTTTTCGAGCTTTATCAATATTTCGAGAAGAATCAGAGAAAATGGACAACCGTACGTGAAGAATTTTAGATCCAGCCAAATACGTTTATCTCATTAATCAAACGTTGCAAGAGAGCTCTCAAAAAGCAACATATCCTTTCCAAAAGTCAGAAAACAATAGAGCTACGCGAAAAAAAAAACGTAGTCTTTGACTCGTTTGTACGAATTGATCATGATTTCAGTCGAAACGTGATTGTTCACTGTTCCGAGACCTGCGTTTGCACTGTCATCCACTCTTCTCGATCCTAATAGATTTTCTCTCGTAACAAACGAAACATTTATTCGAACGTAAGAACGAATGATGGTAATAATACACGAAAAAATAAAAATAAAATAAAAAGAATCGAATGTACAGGCGTACGATCGCGGTGCGAGAAGCGAAGATTGAAATAATTTGACAACGGTTATGGCCGGCTAGTAGAGTAACGACGACAGGTCAATTTACCAAATGTCCGGTCGAACTCGGGGGAGCGGTAATCATTTCAATGATGATACACCCCTCGTTACATAGAGTACTCTCGGAACAGTTCTCTCTCTCTCTCTCTCTCTCTCTCTCTCTCTCTCTCTCTCTCACTCTCTCTCTCTCTCTCACTCTTTCTTTCTCTTTCTCCCTCTCTCGTTGCTTCCGGTTACATCCGAGAGCAACCGTTTGTTCGTAAGTACCAGCGTAAGTCCACCGAATGACTGAACATACCGATCATTCGTTACCCCCCGATTTCGGAAATGCCCTCAACATCCGGTTGTATACCAGTCCCGGAAATGACGAGATTTTTTTTCACAACGTGTCTCAATTTTCTTTTACGATGCCATAAAATATATCAAAGTTTCCAGAAAAAAAAATTGACAGCTTGAGGAATTGAAAGTTGGCAAGCGCAACGAACAAGAGAGAAAAAGGGAGAGAGAAAGAGAGAGAGAGAGAGAGTATCACGTAGGGTAGAAATTAGCGTATAATGAGAAACTTACTCGCATCGGTGGAGGGTGCCAAGAGGAAGAGGAGACAAGCGACGATGCCCGCGGTCATAAGCCGCGGTGTATGTCCCATCATGTCCTCGCTTTTATTTTCTCTCACTCGCGGCCAATAATTTGTACCAACGCGTACGAGAACACAACAGCGTAGTGCTTTTCTTCGCGCGGGCTTTTATGCTCTCGCAGCCATCGCGAGCTTGGTGCCCTCTCCATCCAACAGAAATCTTCGCACACCCCCGTCCCCCCGACCCTTGTCAGCCTGGCCCCCTTGCCGCTCATTGCTCTTCATCTCTTCCCTTTTAACGGAGTTTCTTGTCATCTGCCTGTCGCAGCATTGGCCCCTCCTTCACCGATCCTCTCCTCCTTTTCCTCCCACCCCTAATGTTACACTGCCGATATCACCGAGCACCAACGTTACGTACTTATTTACTCTGAATCTACTTTCTTCCTCTCGCAACTTGTGTGCGCAACCCGAAGAGCAAATCGGTTCGCTTTTACCGTTGCGACCCGTAAGGGCGATCGGACCTTTACTGCTCGTGAAAGCGACTGTTGAGTTGTCGAAAAATCGGGCATCGAGCATTCCTTCCGTTGTGGATTTATTCCTCGGTCTTTTGCAACTGGGAACTTGCGTATTGTGATAGCCTTTTTTTTCAATTGTTAAACTATAATTATTGATAATTACTTACTGGCTTACGCTCGGGTGGAATTTGACTCATGGAAACTTCGTTACCAGTTGCATTACTTATTAGGGGTTGGTTTAAAAAATCCTAAATCGTGCGCTTTATCGTTTGTTTTTAAGAATATTTTTATCGAGTTTCAAGTTGATACACGCAAGAAATACAATTTTCCATACAAACTTTTACATTCCATTTTAGCCTTTTAAGGGTTGATTTTTTAATAATCCTTTCTTAGTCCACTTCTACGCCCTTTGAGAATTATATCTTCCAAATTTTATTGACATAAAAACAGGAAATCTGATTTTTCCGTACAAACTTCAACACTCCTAATCCCTAATTGTGGATTGTTTTGAAAATTTTAAAATATGCTTTTAATTGTTTGTTTTGATATATATTTATACTAAGTTTCACACCCCATTTCACCCCCTTAATAGTTTATTTTCGAAAAAATCTGTCCTCAGTGCACCTCTACACCTTCTAAGGAACATATCTTCCAAGTTTCAAGTTTATACACGCGGGGAATATCATTTTCCATATAAGGGCGGGTTACCGTTCATGACGATAAAAAATTTGATTTTTTTACATAATTTGCATCCTCAAATTGTTTAGAACACATAGGTAAAAGGATATCTCAATATCTAAAGTATTTTAGAATTTACAGCCTAAACGTTAAACTTTAAATGCGTTTTTCTGGAAACAGCATTTTTTTAGAGCGCGGGGCGCTCTACAGTTTCAACGATTGAACTGAAGCACAATTGAAAGAAAAGTCAATTTGCGGGGCCATCAGGAAGCGATTTTTGTCAAAAATTGATTTAGAAATATTTTTTACGTCCGTTGAAGCAAAAAAAAACCGGGAAAAAAAATTGTTTTTTTTTTTAAAGCTGCCATTTTGTTATCCAGGGTTTGTTCAGAAAACAAAGAACGATAAGGTCCCCCAAATTTAGTCTAGTTCAATCGTCTTCAACGCGTTTTTGTTCAAGATGAACTGGCAAGGCTGTGCAGCGCGCATACCAAAACACGCCGTGCATGGCTTTATTTGACGGGCGCTAGAGCCACCACTTTGGATTTTTCTTTAATAAATAAAAGTGGATTTTACTCTCCATTTATAGAAAAATAAAAAGATGAAAAAAAAAAATACGTTGAAACTCATTTCCAAAATTACTCATTTTATATATAAAAAAAAAATTCCCGAAGTTCATGCATTTTTTATGTCTCTCGACGGTAAACTTCCCTTAACACTAGATTTACCAGACCAGTCATTTTGACTGGTCGTGCAATTTCAATTCAAAATTCCTACTGCATGTAAATTTGCTTTCCGAAATGATGTTATGACTTTTGTAGCTATAAGTAGAGAATACATTTTATGAACTTAATGTTACTTTATATATATTCGTAACAAATATATTTTTTGTTATTGACACTTATACCAGTACCTGGTCTGGCAAATCTAGTGTTAAGAGTTGATTTTCGAAAAATGCCTTCTTAGTGCATCTTTACACCTTCTAAGGAACATATCATCCAAATTTCATGTTGCAATTTTCAGCGGTTCAGGCTGTGCGTTCTCTACATGTCAGTCAGTCGCACTCGTTTAGATGTGTAGATTAATGTATTTTAACGATTAACCCTTATGTATACACGCAACTTTTACCTCGTTTTCACACATCCCGGATACTCGGATGCCCACCACTAATTTTTCTTAATTCCTGAGTTTTCATGTGAACGAAATGGTTTGAAATGAATTTACTTTATTAAATAAAATTCGATAGCAACTATCTAAGCAACTTCCAAGTCCCCTAGCCCGCAATAGTTTTCATGAAAAGAGAGTAAAAAAATAAAAATAAAAAAGAAGTAGGATCTATATCTTAAACATCGACGCTCTTGTTTCGTACATAATTACGAGAATAACAAACAACGGAAAGAGCAAGCTCTTTCCGTTGTTTCTGAAAAGCAAACTCAACCTTGAGACGGTACTGGCAAGAAAAAAATTACAGGCTCTTGTCATGTTTGTGACATAGAAACGATCAAAAGACGTAGAAAAACGCAAAAATATTGTTCGGTTTGCAAAAAGCCTGTCTGCGATGAATACTGTGTATCGACAGTTCAATGTATTGATCGCAATCAATACATTGAACTGTAATAAATAAATGTAAATATATTCTAATTTACCTTGAAAATTATTCTTATTGTTTATCTATTAAAACCTTTTACCTCGATGAAATATTTGATCAACGTTATTAATTAAATACTGAGTCAAATGATGGGCATCATTTTTCATCTGGGTACCGGGTACCCGCGGATGTGCCCGCTAAGCACGTGTACTCTAATGTCATTTAGTTTTGGTTCACATAATTTCCTAAAATAAAGGGTTAACAAATTTAATGGCTATGTTTTATTCTAAAAATTAGTTAATTCCTTCGACTATTCTGCAGCTACAAATATAAATACGTACTTTAGTCTCGTAGCGAAGTTGACTTTTGTACTTTCGTCTCTCGACAGAATCAAGAGCGTCGATCATTTTCTCTACGAAACACAACTTCTTATTTCCCAATCCATACGTGACTCATTCTGTCGAAGCAAAACAGTTCATCGGAATGTAACAAACTGAGTTTTTTTTTCTTCAAGAAAAAAGAGATTACAGCCGCGCTTATCGTACATTTGTAAACATTTTCCATTTTTCAACATTGCATCCGACGAAAGATCCAAGAAATACTGACTTGAAGGAAAAGTATTTCGTTACAACGCCGTGAAACATTTTTTTAATGTCGTACTTCTTAACCTTCACTTTTCTCACTTTCAAAATGCTCAAAATTGAAGATTTTCCATCATTCTTTGCAACAATTTAATTTTATATTTTCCGAATTTCAATTATGCAGACGTATTGAGAAGTGTTGAAAGTGTATTCCTGATTTGAAAAAAAAAATAAAAAACCGACCTAAGGGTTGTCAATGGCAGGTGGATGAAGTACCATCTGGGCCACATTGACCCGATGTGGCAAATTCGTGGTCAAAGATAAGTTTGTCAACGAAAGATTAAAATTGACAGAGCGAAAATTTTCATTATTTTTCATTATCCAAGACGCGTTCTTTTCCAAATTATTATTGCTAAGTAGCAATAATAATTTGGAAAAGAAATATTTGGAAAGTAAATAGTCATACTTCAAGTAATAAGTAAGTACTTATTACTTGAAGTATGACTATTTAAAAAATGTGATACGTCTTTATTATTGTTACAAGTAATTACCAATTATCACTTCTCGCGATAAATGTATTATTTTTATTATTAGCAACTGCATTCATTATCACAGATAAATTACTACATTCTCTTGAGTATACGCATAAATATGGGACATTAGGGGACTGCCCCGCGGTCATCGGCCGCAAGTTCTCGGTTAAGAAAAAAACCAATCGACGAAACGTCTGCACTTTTCCTCTCGTTAGCTTTTCTCTGCTCCGTGACTTCAATTAACTCGAGCAAACGATTCAATTATAAATAACCGAATGTGTGCTTGATGCTGGTTCTATACCAAGTTGATTGATCGCTTCACAATTAATTGTTACTCCCCAAACACCGTTTCCCGTACCCAAGAGTTTTCCGCCGTTTTGACCAATCCCCGTTAAATTCTCGCGCAACGTTACGGCAACAAAAAAAATAACGCAAAAGAAGAGAAATTTTTTTTCTTCTCAAAGACCTCGATATCACGAGACTCCATTAACTTCGCATTATTCGCAAAAATTAAAATTCGAAAGAAAAAAAATCGCTAAGCTTATTATTTTACAAATACTTTATCGCAACGACCTATTATTTCTTATCTTCGCGCGCATTAATTCTTGCAACCATTATGACACAAGTCCCTGAAACAAAAAGAAATTACGAAAAAAAAAAAGAAACAAAACAACGCATTGTTTTGCAGTCTTATTTATTATTTCCGTTATCTCGATTATTTAGATACAAGAGTTGAACGACAAGCGATGCTCGGGTTCATGAAGGAACAATGTACAGTCATACGCATTTTGTAACGGAGGATGATCCCCTCTCGGTCTAGGGTCCAGACTCGTGCAATTGGAAAATGAGAGGCACAGGACCGGCTCGACTCTAGAATCGTCAGCTGCAGCGTGACAGTTGACGCTCGATCTCCTCCGGCCTCGTCATTCATTACGGAAAATTATTATTATTCTTATATACCACACACGCAGATGTATACATATGTTTATCTATATATTTATATATGCACAATGAACGACGGCCAATGGACGAACATATCCATCTCCATTGTTCTATACTTATAATACACGTATATACATATGGGTTTATCAAATTTTGCATTCACTGTATATTCGATGAAATAGCTCGCGCTTTGGCTACCAATAAATATACGTCCACAGTCAATGGAATATAAAATTAAAATAGTTATATTTATCAGGACAATGTTTGTACGTAGTAGGTAATAATATTAGTAGTAAATATTTGCAAATAGTACGAATTACAATATTTCGCGCAATTATGGCCGCAATTTTTTGTTGTTCGTAAAAAAAAAAAATGTCTCGAACCTTGCTTCATTTTCAGATAGTCATTTTGTATTACGAGTCTGATTGTGAGTCTTCTCCGCGGTCGAAAGTGCATCCGAGATTTCCGGATTTTTATTAGATCAATGAAACTATGTTTTTCCTCTGTTATAGAATCGCAGCACACTTTGCGCGACCAAATTGTTCAATTGTTTTTCACTGCAGAGCCGGATTTAGGAAGAGGAGCAACACAAGCCCCGGGATCTCCATCCCGGAGAAGGGCTTCGGAAATTCTAATTTTTAGGTAAAATTTGCTGACAAAGATATGCAACGCTTAGTGAAAAAAAAATATCACTCCAGAGGTCTAACAACGAAAAAAAAAGTTGGAACACTTCCATGAAGCACTTTTTAAAATAAGATTCCCAAACGTATTTCTAGCAGAAAAAAAAAAGTTTTACGACAAACACGATGAATTCTTTATGAAAGAATATATTCCATGGATTATTATTTTTTTTAATATTACGTGGATGGAGCCATAAATTTCTTACAATTTGGCGGTGTATCCGGTAAAAATTAATATTTGTTTACTCGTATTATTTTTTACAACTGCAAAAAAAAACGGTATGCTATTTATCTAAAAATAGTTTACTTCAAAATTGCATAAATGAAAAGAGAAAAAAACATTGAAATTGGTAAGACCAACTTATGTGTAGTCTTTGGTATATTATTACACTATCGAGTATTTATTTATTTATTTATTTCAATGTACATCGCCTTGCGCTCTTTGCATAACCGCCTTCGCTGTAAAGTATATAATTACACACGAAAAAAATTAATTTATCCACATAAAAAAAAAATGGAAAAACATTATAATTGTAAACGAATTGAGCTGATGTCAGGAAACGTTTCCTTGTTTAAGGAGTTACGGGACAAGTGGTGAAGTGTTAGCATTTGATTAAAATTTATACAGTAAATTCTCTCTCATATACTGAATGCACGTTCCAAATTTTAAATCGATCGTCTACACCGTCCCTATAAAATTTATAATAAAACAAAACCCTTTTTAACATAAGGAGATATTTAAATTGCCTCATGGGTGAATATGCTCATGGCTGAATAGTAGTTTAACGCACGAAATGGGGTGACGATTTTTTTAAAATGTTATGAAAAATTGTCAAATCACTCAGTACATCATGACAAATTCATCATCAGTGTCATAATGTTAAATGCACTATGTTAAAAAGTGTTCCTTCCATTGTCAATTTTATAGAAACGGTGTAGACGATCGATTTAAAATTTGAAGGGAACATTCAGTATATGACAAAGAATTTACGTTATAAATTTGAATCAAATGGTAACATTTCATTAAGTGTCTCGAAATTCTTTAGGGAATTTCGGGACAATTGGTGCAGTGTTACCATTTGATTAAAATTTATACAGTAAATTCTTTCTCATATACTGAATGCACTTCTGCCCTAACCCTCAACCTAATTTATTAATTCGCATGGGTATATATGTATATATATATATATATATTCCATACGTATAAATTGTTTATGTGACACTACATATCTGAAAAAAAGTGTTTGGACGCTCCAAACGATCGTGGAAAAGAGCAAGAGGAATGAACCGTGTGTCGCAGAGTAGAGAAGAGCAGTACGAGAGAAGGAATCTCTTATCACGCGAAAAGTTCTTTGCCATCGAAACCCTCTTCACAATTGCGCGAATAAATATTCTCCACTTATTTCAATTTAATGTGACTCCATAAATCGTGTCGAGGAATGAGGAAAAAAAATCTTGTTTCTCGTTACAAAACGTACGTGTGGGTGGAAAAAAAAAGCAGCAAGCTCCAAGAATACGGAGGAGGATTTGAAGATTATTCCCATTCATTCTATCATCGGTTGGTGAGGTTCTCTTCGGTTATCGTGCAAAGATAGAACTTTTCGAAAATAAGTATGTACACGCACACTTATATATATGTATATAACATTTGTGTATAGATATATAGAACGAAGAAGATGTCAATGCTCACCAAACATTTACATATTCATCTATTTTATTGACAACACAAAAATAGCCGAATATGTCCGTCAACCTATGGGTTCAAGAGTCCATAGTGAGAAACACGTATTTGCTAGCTGATATAGTCAAGAGGGGATACAAGCCGATGTACAAACATAGACAGAGTTTAAGCGAAAGATTATCCCCGGGCATTCTTATCGTCGAAAATTCTATCAGGAAGAGGGTGCAATGGGCAAAGCGCATTAAAAATATTTACTTAGGAGTGACGTCGCAGTTACCTGATGCTCTTCCAATACGTACCAGGTGTACAAGTATGAAATGCGGATTTTTTTCTAAAAAAAAACACGTTAAATTCGAAAGAATGATAAAAAGTGCTTTATTCAAAGTATGCTCCATCGCTTGTTATACATTTTTCCCATCTTTCGGGCAATTTGTGAATATCACGCCAGTAAAAATCTTCCCCTTTTGCTGCGAACCATTCATCGAGCCATTTTTTCACATCTTCGTACGAACCAAAGCGCTGCTCAGCACGTGCGTGACCCATCGATGCAAACAAGTGGTAATCGAAAGGAGTCAAGTCTGGTGAGTAAGCCGCATGGGGTATAACTTCCCAGCTGAGTGCTTCCAACGTGTCGCGAACCGGTTTTGCCGTATGCGATGGAGCATTGTCATGAAGAAAAATGACTTTGTGTTGCCTCTTTCGGTATTTTGGCCTTTTTTCAAGCAGCGAACGGTTCAAATCGGTCAATTGTTGTTGGTAACGTTTAGTATTAACCGTTTCCCCAGGTTTTAACGGCTCATAATAGACCACGCCCCTCTGGTCCCACCAACACACAGAGCATCGTCTTTCTGCCAAAGCGATTCGGTCTTGCGGTCGATGTGGATGGTGCGGCTGGGTCTACCCATGATTTTTTGCGCTTGGGATTCTCAAAATAAATCCACTTTTCATCCCCTGTAACTGTACGATGCAAAAACGACTTCCTTTTGTAACGAGCGAGCAAAATGTCACATGTGTTTTTGCGCTTTTCCATTTGCCTGTCGATCAACTCATGTGGTACCCATCTACCGATCTTCTGAATCTTTCACATCTCTCGTAGCCAATTGGAAACAGCTTGTTGACTAACGCCCAATTGCTCGGCGAGTTGTTTTTGTGTTTGCGAATCATCTTCGTCCAACAATGCTTGCAATTCCACATCTTCGTATTTTTTTGTTGCGGTTTTCCATGTTCCTTGTCTGCAACATCGAAGTCACCACTTTTGAAACGCCGAAACCATCGTTCACACGTACCTTGCGATGGAGCATGTTCACCATAAGCTTCCCGAAGTAATCGGTATGATTCAGCAGCAGTTTTCTTCAAATGAAAACAAAAAATTAATGCTGTCCGCGAATGCTCTTTGTTCGTTATAAATTTCGACATATTGAACACAACAACACAACACTATGCACACACTTTTCCAATTTATCACTCGTGCGCATCTGACACTTGTTGATGACACAACAAAATGGCGCAGTGACAAATCTTTATAGCACAAACTGCATTGGTGCACCATCTGTTGTCTGAAAGCCGCATTTCATACTTGTACACCTGGTATAGACTGGTGCGGAGGAGCAAAATTTCGAGTGCATGTTCATTGGTATATCGTTTGGAATCAATTTAAAGTGCATTATCATCGGCAACGGACGGTGATCGCCCGCAACGCGTCACACACACCGCATTATATTCGCGTAGTACGTTGTACCGGGCGAAGGGGGGCATTGAGGGTCGTGAGATATAATAAACGTGTTACCAAGCTTTCAACTCTTAAATTACTCTTTTCCTTCATTATTTCTTATTACGAGATGGACTGCTTAGTTATCATTGTGACTATTCGCTCTCCTGCTCTCTCTCTCTCTCTCTCTCTCGCTCTCGCTTCCTGACGGTCTTGTACTCCGCCCTTTTCTCTTCCTCGTTTTGTTCCTTTACCGCGGATTTGAATTAACGTTGCTGAAGTACAAAGTATTTTTTCATGTATCTAGGCGTGAAAAATAATCGTGGTTCAATGTTCATCGGTGAAACGCTTGACACTTGTTGAGACGTCAGCATAAGCTTGATATTTTGGTAATGTATTTTTTTTTTTCATTGCATCGGTTTATAGCCTAGGATCATTAATTTGCAACGAAGTTTTTTGGGAAAATTCCAAAAATTGTCCTAATTATGACGATTTTTGTGAAGGAACGGTCGCCCACTGCACTACGACGAACTTTTTTTCTTTTTCTCAGCTTAAGACCGACATTTTGGAAATATGATTTTTTTTTATTGCATGGGTTTATAGCCAAAGATCTCAATCTTAATTTGCCACAAGGATTTTGGATAAAGTCCAAAGATTGCCAGAGTTATGACAATTTTTGGGTGAAGGATTGGTCGCCCACTGCGTTACGGCGATGTTTTCCTTTTGCATTTTTCTCGAAACTATGCTTTATGAAACGCTGCAGGCCGTATCTCGAAATCGATTCGTTCGATTCACTTCAAATTTGGACAGAGCATAGCTTACAACATTTTCTATCGCATATCCGAATGATTTTTAAAAATCTATTTATCCATCTGCCAATAACAAATCATTAAAGTTGTTTTTTTTTAGCCGAAAATCAATTTTTTTCTGCAGTATGCAATTTTCGTAATTTCTGAAATTTAAAAAACTATCCGGCCATACGAACATTCTATTTTTATACTAAAAGTACAATTATTTTTCATTCCAGATGGCCCTTGTTGCCAGAATTACCTACACAAATTGGCACTTTGTTTAAATAATAAAATCCTTGTCTACAGATATTTTTCAATGAAAAAAAAACTCAAACTTAGCAAGGCTATGTATTAATTGTGTGTAAAATCTCGACTTGGTCGTCCCAATACTCTCATGAGAAAAAAATCTTGAAAATCGACCTGTTTTTTTTGGGCCTCAAGCATATGCAAGATCCGTTAAGAAGATCGAATATAAAAAATGTAAGATTCAAATATTGAAAGAAGTGCTCAACGTTCTGGCTCTGTGCGATTCTTACGAAACACAAATTCATTGAGGAAACAAGATAATCGTAAAACGCCGTATCCCTTTTATTGGCGTTTTAATGAGATTGTCAATATACGCCAAGTAAATTCAACAAGAGAGGGTCGTGCATCGCCCATTTGGCGTCGAATGCTCGAAATGGACATTTCACTTTGAGCACTCGAAATATTCGAAAGCGCAGAAGCATTACCGATAAATGAATAACGACTGATTGAGGAATCATGATGGATGAGAGCCGTCGATCAGCGACGAAACAAATCCGATGACCTCTTGTACCGTTTTCCATTTATCGTTTCTCGCGTAATACCGTGATATCGATGTTGCACACACACACACACACACATGCAACACGAACGCTTTCGTTTTATAAAGCTGAACTGTAATAAGAAAAACGGGCCTACAACTCACGACTCTCAAAATGCTTAGGCAAATATTGCAAATTAAAAAAAAAAAGTTGGCAGTAAAATGACAAATTAGGGATGAAAAATCAATTATCAGAAATTTAAAAAAATGCAGTAGAGATCTGTAAAAAAATGATTTTTTAAGGACTCTGATTATCTCTCTATCTCTCTCCATTGGTATTATGTTTGCTATGTAGCAGTAGGAGGAGTAAAATTGTGTATTGTTGAACGAATAATCCGTATTATTTTGAACAAGAAGAGTGGCAGTGAGTGAGGCATATCGTAACCTCACGAATTAATGCCTTCCCCGTCGTTCTACACTTAAGGCCTTAGGTCATTTTAGAGGCCAAAAAAGGGCATATTTTGTGATTATTTTTCAGCGAAACCATAAAATAAATCGGAATTACAAAATAGGGGTTTTATTATACACGTCATTGACTATACAAAATTATTTTTTCCACAGCGATACTTATCAGAATGGCGACTGTGCAGCATTTTTCCGATGACGCCTTTATTTCTGGAAGGTCAAGGGCCGGACCAACAGCTCTTATAATTTTTGATTTATGATGAGAAACTAAAGTTTTTTCGATTATATATTAGGTGAAGTAAAAAGTCCTGAGCGTTTTCCGCTAGATGTCTTTAGTGAGCCATATCTCACGATGTATACATCGCATCGGGTCATACTATACGGCGATTTAAAGATGACATTACGCTTCAAAAAAAGTTCTTTGACAGTTTTGTGTTTGGTGAAGCCAGTTGTGTGTTACAGCGTTCCAAAATGGAGGTAAAAAAAGAGAAAATTCGATACACTCTTCAGTACCACTACGATCAAGGTGGAAAGGCGGAGCAGGTAGCCAAAAAAATTTGTGGTGTTTATGGACCCAATACAGTATCGAATGCAACAGCAAAGCGGTGGTTCCAACGATTCCGTTCTGGTAATATGGACGTCGAAGATGAGGCACGCTCTGGTAGGCCAATCGTCGAAAATGTCGATAAAATTATGGAAATCGGCGAGTCGGACCGGCATGTGAGCACTTATTCCATTGCCCAGGAACTGAAGATTAACCAGAAAACCGTTTGGAACCATTTGCATAAGGTTGGACTCAAGAAGAAGCTCGATGTAAGGGTGCCACGCGAATTGACGCGAAAAGAACCTTTTGGGCCGAATTGATGCCTGTGATTCTTTGTTGAAACGTAACGAAATCAACGCATTTTTGAAGCGGATGGTGACTGGTGATGAAAAATCGGTCACATACGAGAACAACAGCCGAAAAAGATCGTGGTCCAATCGCGGTGAGCCGGCCCAAACGATCGCCAAGCCCGGATTAACGGCCAAGAAGGTTTTGCTGTGTGTTTGGTGGGATTGGAAGGGAATCATCCACTATGAGCTGCTCCCATCGAGCCAAGAACTCAATTTGGACCTCTTCTGTCAACAACTGACCATATTGAAGCAGGCGATCGACCAGAAGCGGTCAGAATTGGGTAATAGGAAGGGTGCTGTGTTCCATCAAGACAACTCCAGGCCGCACACATCTTTAACGACGCGCCAGAAGCTCCGAGAGCTTGGATGGGAGGTTCCATTGCACCCGCCGTATAGTCCAGACCTGGCACCAAGCGATTATCGCCTTTTCAAGCATTTGCAAAATTTTCTTGATGGTACAAAACTGGCCTCTAGAGAGGCTTGTGAAAATGAGCTGGCCAAGTTTTTTACCAATAGGAACGAGGACTTCTTCAATCGCGGAATTATGAAATTGCCTTCAAAATGGACAAAAGTTATCGAACAAAACGGCGCATATTTGATCTAAATCGGATAATCCTATGTTAATTTCATCGTCGAAATAAAGCAAAAAAACGCTCAGAACTTTTTACTTCATCTAATATAGCACTCATTGGTATAAGAATATTGCAATTTTTGTGCAGCACAGTCATCTTCAAATCCAGCATTTAATGAAAGTAGATAATAAATTGTTATCCTTTACAGGGTTCATCTACACTACACGTCCTTTATTGCTGGTTGAGTATCCATTAACTCGTAATTTCGTCTATTCACTGGCGATTTAATCATTTCGCTACTTATTTATCGATTCCTCCAATATTATTTGTTGCAATTACTTCGAATATTTGTTTTTTTCTCCAATCGGAATAATATCTTTTGTTAGCTGTAGCAATTAAAAAATTTGTTTTGATAATAATTTAATTTCACAGTCCAACCGAATCCTATAGTGTCGTTATTCGTGCATTCAGTGGTCGGTTTACTCCAGCATACCGTTAATAATCGTTACAAACATGTATAGGGACGGCTAGTGAAATAGAGAAGAGAGAGCGAGATAGAGAGAGAGGGAGAGAGAGAGAGAGAGAGAGAGAGAGAGGGAGTGGATATTGAAATGCACGAGCCATTGGCGAGAGACGCGATGCGCGAGACCAGAATCAAGTTTGGACTCTTAACTCGATTGTTATTTCCGATCGGGTCAACGGTCATACGCTTATTATCTGTTTTCAAGTTGAGCACAATCTGAGAAGACCTTTGGGAGGAAATAAGCGGACAAATATAATTGATACTTGAACATCGGCTTCGACGCTTTTTTTTTTTTGTTGCCCTAATCCCCATTGCCCCAAACAATTTTTTTTACATTTCTGTTCTATCGCAATTCACTTTTTTCCTCGTCTTTTGACCTCTCGGCAAATCGCGAGGCGCTGCCGCGAGCCCGCGTCGCGGAAGAGTGGGGACTACGGTTTTTTGCGTTGAACGGTAGGAGTGGGGGGATGGAGGGGGGGGGGGGGGGGGGGGGGTTACGGTGATGACACGAAAACGCGTTTCTCGAATTACACGAGACGGAATATGGCTTCCATCGAAATAAGCGAACCGCAACGTGCGCTTATCTAATCGCAAAAGGTCGCGCGCAAATTAAAACAAAAATCTCTACGTTTATACCGAACAGAATCGCGGATAGACTAACGACGATAAAATGTCACAGCAATCGGTATAATTGTCGTAACGTAATGTTCCGTTTTTTCTTTTTTTTTTTTCTTCTTTTTTCCTCTTCGCGTGAATTTTAATTTCTCGGAAAGATGACGCGTCGCGATATTATCACGTCGCCCGGATTGACCCAGCGGTATATATGCCATTTGTGAAGATGCGATCGTAAACGCTCCTCCTGACACTCTTCGCAATGTATAACGCTCACCCCGCGCCACCCCCAAATCATTAAACCTCATACTGTGTGTCGCACGTATACCCTCTTATATTATGCCCGGCGGACGGAGACACCAATCGACTATCGCGCGGCTTGTTCATAGCAAATGTACACGGGCACTCCAAACGATTTCGATAGATTTTGACTTCTCGAGAGAAAAGGTCGCGAATTTACGTAACAGAGTTATTCACGATAACGCTCGCGACTTCTGGCATTGGTGGGTAAAAAAAAAATCAACTCTTGTCACGTTAAACAATATCGTTGAGGACGAAGAAAATTCATGGCAAATTTGAGCCCTCTGACTCGAGCCTGAGAAGTAGCGATCAATAATATTTCCCCTCACCAACCCATTTTATTTGCCTGGAACATTCGCTCTTTACGTTCAAACTTAAATATCTCAACAATCGATGTATAATTCTTCATTCCCGTTGAACATGTGAAATGGAGTTTCGCAACTTGGGGACAGATTACTGTTCATGAGGATGAAAAGTACGACTTTTTTTAACATAATTTGCATCCTCAAAGTGTTTTGTACACGTAGGTAAAAGAATATTTTCATATCTAAAGTATTTTATAATTTACAGCCTAAACGTTAAACTTTAACCCTTCGTAGTCACCCTGGGTAGAATGGACCCGTCGATCAATTTTTGGCGTAAATTTATATAATAGTTTCCGGCTTCGAATGGGACTTATTCACCATCTTACCTGGAGTTTAAAGTATCCTCATACCACAAAATTTACCCTCTTCACATGTCGGAATAGATACCTATTTTGAAACGCGCACTACGCTACTATTTTTCCCCAAGAGTAGCATATCTAAGGAGTATCACGTCCAAATTTTAGGTAAAAATGTTGAAAATTCACGGTACTATGATTTTTTTTAGCAAAAAAGTGTATTTTTTTGCGTTTTCACCTCTTTATGAGTTTTTTTTTTAACATGTCGCCATTTTATTTCTTACAAATGAATTTTTCGTACATCATCTAGAAAGTTCAAAGCATGTTTCGTAATTTTTTGAACCACTTCGGACGGATAGTTTGGTCATATGGCTTTTTTGAAAACTGACTGGGTAGAATCGACCCAAGTGTGACCACCGCGATTGAATTTGGATGTTTGACCACGAAGGGTTCTGCGTGTTTCTGAAAACAGCATTTTTCAGCGTGTGTAACGCTCTACAGCTTCAACGAATGAAACGATTCACATGAATCTCTTCTGGGCAATTGAAAAAAAAATTCAAGTTGCCATCAGGGAGCAATTTTTGTCAAAAATTGATTTAGAAATATTTTTTTCGTCCGTTGAAGCAAAAAAACAGGCAAAGAAATTGTTTTTTTTTCAAATGGCTGTCATTTTGTTATCCAGGAGTTTTTCAGAAAACAAAAGCCCCACAAATTTAGTCCCAAAAATTAAGCCCCACAAATTTAGTGTGCTTTAATAATTTTTAACCCGTTTTTTAAATTCAGATGAACCTTACTTTATTCGACGGGAGCTGAAGCCTGCAATTTGGATTTTTTTTTATAAATAAATTTGGAATTTACTGTCCGTTGATAAAAGAATAAAATACGTTGAAACCCATTTCCAAAAGTATTTATTTTACATACAAAACTAATTCCCAAAGTTCATGCAATTTCATGCCTTTCGACGGTAACCTCCTCTTGAAGAGGCACACCCGAATGGACGGCGGAAAAGATACGTGAATTTTTGGCATTATTATCTCGAAAACTATTTGTCCGATTTTATCCAAATTTGTTTTTTTTTTCCGAAAGTATATATTGGGTGAAGTAAAAAGTAAAAGTTCTGAGCGTTTGCCGCTAGATGTCTTTAGTGAGTCATATCTCACGATGTATACATCGCATCGGGTCATACTATACGGCGATTTATAGGTGACATTACGCTTCAAAAAAAGTTCTTTGACAGTTTTGGGTTTGGTGAAGCCAGTTGTGTGTTACAGCGTTCCAAAATGGAGGTAAAAAAAGAGAAAATTCGATACATTCTTCAGTACCACTACGACCAAGGTGAAAAGGGGGAGCGGGCGGCCAAAAAAATTTGTGCTGTTTATAAACCCAATACAGTATCGAATGCAACAGCAAAGCGGTGGTTCCAACGATTCCATTCAGGTAATATGGACGTCGAAGATGAGGCACGCTCTGGTAGGCCAATCGTCGAAAATGTCGATAAAATCATGGAAATCGTCGAGTCGGACCGGCATGTGAGGACTTATTCCATTGCCCAGGAACTGAAGATCAGCCAGAAAACCGTTTGGAACCATTTGTATAAGGCTGGTCTCAAGAAGAAGCTCGATGTATGGATGCCACACGAATTGACGCAAAAGAACCTTTTGGACCGAATTGATGTCTGCGATTCTTTGCTGAAACGTAACGAAATCGACCCATTTTTGAAGCGGATGGTGACTGGCGATGAAAAATGGGTCACATACGAGAACAACAGCCGAAAAAGATCGTGGTCCAATCGCGGTGAGCCGGCCCAAACGATCGCCAAGCCCGGATTAACGGCCAAGAAGGTTTTGCTGTGGGTTTGGTGGGATTGGAAGGGAATCATCCACTATGAGCTGCTCCCATCGGGCCAAACACTCAATTCGGACCTCTACTGTCAACAACTGACCAGATTGAAGCAGGCGATCGACCACAAGCGGCCAGAATTGGCCAATAGGAAGGGCGTTGTGTGTTCCATCAAGACAACGCCAGGCCGCACACATCTTTAACGACGCGCCAGAAGCTCCGAGAGCTTGGATGGGAGGTTCTATCGCGACCGCCGTATAGTTCAGACCTGGCACCAAGCGATTATCACCTTTTCAAGCATTTGCAAAATTTTCTTGATGGTAAAAAACTGGCCTCAAGAGAGGCTTGTGAAAATGAGCTGGTCAAGTTTTTTACCAATAGGGACGAGGGCTTCTTCAATCGCCGTATTAAGAAACTGCCTTCAAAATGGACAAAAGTTATCGAACAAAACGGCGCATATGTGATCTAAATCGAATAATCCTAACTATGTTAATTTCATCGTCGAAATAAAGCAAAAAAACACTCAGAACTTTTTACTTCATCTAATATATTGAGGTATAATGACAAAAGATTTACAAATATAAATTGACTGGGAGCGTTGTTTTTGTAGCTGGCGTAAAACATTTCAGTCAAACGTAAAAAAGTTAAAATGTCATGTAAAAGCAGGTTGATCTGAAACAAAAATTTGCGAAAAGATTTTTAAACTGTAATGTAGCCTTTCGCATCGTAGGAAATTTTTTTACTCAATTATCATTGTGTTATCAAGCCAGAAAGGTCGGAAATTTAGATTAAAAAGTAAATGTAAATTTCAATCAGGCGCCATTTTGTGATTTTTTTTCTCTCAATTCTACGATGTAAGAGGCTTTATACATTACATTCTAAAAATCTTTTCGAAATTTTTGTTTTACATCGGCCACAATAACAGCGCTCCGAGTCAATATATATTTATTTTTAAAAAATTGCCAATATACCTCAATATTTGTACTTTCGAATAAAACAAACTTGGATGAAATCGGACAAATAGTTTTTGAGATAATAATTCCCAAAATTGACCTACTTTTTTTCGTCGTCTGAGTAAAATGGCTGTAGGTTTTGAAAATAATTATTGAATAAGATATTGAAACGACAATTAATCGTTGTTATGAAAATTAATTATAAGTATACTACTATATCCATTTTATATATAAAACATTCAAAAGATGATAAACATATTTTACATCGAGTCTATTTCCGATACAACAAATATACAAAATTCCGCACACAAGACCCCACTTGCAAAGTCGATCAGAATGGGAAACTGTGACCTGGATTTGTTTATCAATAACGTGCATTTTCCCGACACTTCAAATCACTTTTCATTTCCAAGCGAGTAAACTATTGCGTTTTCTCTCCCGCTTGATATAAATGTATTTTTTTTATTATTTTTATTTGAGCGTGTGACTGTGAAAAATTGTATAAGATCCTTACACTGCACTATTGAAACATAATCATACCAGATGGTTACTCATGTGTTATTGAGAGGCTTCAAAGCGATAAAATGCAGTTCCGGCTTTGTGTCGGAGCTTAGCGAACATTCCTCGTATTCGCTGCAGCATCAAAGAAATAATACGGGAAACCTTGTTCGCTATGAAAGTCGATACTGTGAAGGATTTCACGATCTGCTATTATACTATTCGAAACAATGTTGTATTTGATTGAAAATTGTAAAAGTTTTATGTAATTACATTATGTTAGAATACACGAGAGTGATGCACAAAGAATGTCTCAAAAATATACACGAAATCGTGCACTTTAATGTTCCAAAATATCCTCCAATTTCGTTATTCAAAGAGGACTAGCCCAAAGAGTACAACGATCTCAGTCCACAAAGTAGAGAACAAGATGGACAAACTCCTTTAACGGCTCTTGGTAAGTCAAACGATGCCATACGAAAAGCGTATGCGCAGCTGGCGCGTATCTACACAATTCCTCGTATCCGCAAAACGATCCGGAGCTGTCAGTCGATCCTTTCATAACCTTCAAACATATACGCTTCAATATAACCTCAAAATAGAATCAACAAAAACATCAAGCTTAAAAACAACTTTGCGGTGCGAATAGCGAGATGTCCGAACAAGTAATTTGCCTGAGTGATTCGGACGACGAGCCCGCCGTGAATAAAAAATCGAATGGCACAAGCAACGCCGCGATCTACGATAACGTCGCGGCGACTTTTGACTTTCCCTCGGTTCATTTTCATTACAATGCAAATGAATCGAGAAGCTTGGTAGACTCGGCAAAGAAAGCCGATCCCACAATAGAGAAGCAAAATAGTTTTGCATCGTCATTGGACTCGTCGAATTCTGCTTCAGGCGACGATAATGCCGAAAGTGAGGTTAGACGACGCTTAAGGAGAGAAATTTTAGGTAAAATCAACGCCGCACCTGCCCAAAGCCACGACGAAAAACGCAGAGGCAAAAAAGCTCATGGGAGTAAAAATTCGCGCGATAACGATGCGGAGAGGATCAAGGCGCGGAAACAAGCCATTGTCGATAAACGCCTCAAGGAATTGGTCAAGAAAAATCGTAGGAATTTGCAGCCCGGCGAATGCTTGAAATGCATGAATGTCAGCGTGGACTGCAAACTGGAAGAGTCTTCCCTTTACTCTGATATTCTAGATGTTCTCAGGCATTCCGATGTTTCCTGCGAACTGGAATCTCTGCCGATCCCGAACAGTATAGTATGGTCTAGGAGAATCGAGAGTCATTACATGAACGGCAGCGACGAAATACGCGGGATGACAGAAACTCAAAATGAAAATCAAATCGTAGTCGTATGGAAGTCGGAACAGGTCGTCGAGAGCATCAAGAAACAGACGTTCGGTACATCCGTCGCCAGTATCCTTTCCTTGCTTCCCGATCACTGTTTAACGTTAGTAGTCTACGGCATCGAAGAATACTTCGATCGTTATAAGAAGTCGAAGAAGCAAACGTCAAAGGAAATAAACTATTTGGAAAATGCAAGCGGCTGTGGTGGCTCACCAAGAATATCGCGATACGATCTTGAGTTTGGTCTTGCCGAGATTCAATTGACTCTCGGCTGCAACAGCGCCCTTGTCGAAACGCCGCAGGAACTCGCCATGCTCGTCTACCGCTACACAAAAGCCATCGCCGAAATACCGCTCAAGCTGGAGAAGAGACAAAAATTTGCCGATAAGATTGACTGGTACGCCATGGGCGACAACAAAGATACGGTGAAAGTTGACAAAAACGGCAACGGACTCAAGCGACTGTGGCAGCAACAGCTTTGCCAGTTCAATCTGGCTGGCTTGGAGACTGCAGAGGCTATTTGCTCCGCCTATCCGAGTCCTCGAGAATTGATGCAAGTAAGAAATTATAAGAAATATGGGATCTTGACGGGGTGCAATAACAACAATAACATTCTCTTGAGGGTAGACATCACCATGGTGGGTCGAACGTTTCTTAATGTAGATATAAATCACTAGAACAGCAGCAAAGATTTTTGCGACAAATTGAAATATTTCTTTGCAATTATTAGGTGTACAACTTGGCTTCCGCCGTTTTTTTCCAAAGTTTGAGGCTTTATTCTTCAAAAGTTATTACCTATTCATGATTCAAAGTACTGTCCGTCGCTAGCTACTACTTGTTCCCATCTTTTTAGCAATTATCGAATATCTCGAAAAAACGATGCGTCTTTTGAGGCGATCCAAGAATCGATCCATTTTGGAACATCTTCATAAGAGTTGAAATACTGATCGGCCAGGCTGTGTGCCATCGATTGAAGCAAATGGTAGTCGGAAGGAGCAACGTCTGGAAAGTACAGCCGGTGGGGTAAGGCGTCCCATTTTAGCGGTTCCAAGTATGTCTTGACCGGTCTTGAGACATGTGGCCGAGCAGTGTCATGCTGGAGGATAACTTTGTCGTGTCTCTCTTGGTACTGTGGCCGTTTCTCCTTCAATGCTCGGCTCAAACGTATCAATTGCGTTCGATACTGATCCCCTGTGATGGTTTTACACAGTTTCAACAGTTCATAACCATTTTCTCTCTTCCACCGCCATGCCGGCTCTCGAGGTCAAAATCACTGTTCTTGAAGCGTTGAAACCACTCACATGTTCTTTCACTAAGAGCACTGTAAGTACTTGAGAGCATTCGATGCGCCTCAGCCGCAGTTTTCTTCAAATGGAAGCAGAAAATCAAAACTTCCCACAAATGACGAGAATTTGGCTCGAAAACTGACATCTTCGATCGAGGATAAATTTATGATGCAAACACAAATTCACTAATGTGGTGCTGTCCTTATATTGACATATGGCCAAGCTTACCGTGTGACATTTTGGATCTGCCTATTTCGACCAGCACTTACCGCTGCAGCCATTTATCGAAAAACGGTGGAAGCAAAGTTGTACACCTAATAGCATTGTTTAAAAAAAATCGAACAAATTCACTGCATTTTCACAGTAATCAATATTTCTTGAATCCTTTTAATTTTCTGTTCATTTCTTGCATAATACTTTACTAGCGTTTTATATCAACATCAAGAAACGTTTTGGTAGTTTTCTCCCGATTCGATCCCAAAAACAAGAAAAAGTCCACCACTCAGGTCTTCCGTGTCGCCGTTTGGTATTAATAAAAATCTTGAAGAATTTGTACTCTTTCCGTGTATACTTTGAGTAACCGTTTAAAAATGTTCTATAAAAATTATTCATTTTTTTTTTAAATATCAACTTCAAAATCCCCGCTTTGGCCTAACTTGGTGATATTATCGCTCGGGTGAATACTGAGGATTGGGAAATTAAATTCCTCTTTGGTTGCAGGCATACGTAACTTGCAGCCCGACGGATGGCGAAAAATTGCTCAAGGATATTCCGGTAAATGAGGCTCTCTTCGAGTACATGCAATAGCTGGATTACCCAAAATATGTGAAATATCTTGTTTACAATAATACAACAATCGTAATCGATGTTCCTCGTTCCAGATAAGAAGAGCAGCAGGTCCACTGAGCACAGCGCGAAAAATTGGACCGGAGTTAAGCAAGAAAGTTTTTATCATGTTCACATCCAAAGACGGTGAAGAAACTCTGGGCAATGTTTCGTGAGGAGCCAATAGAAAAAAAAGACGGAATAATCGTGACAGTTCGGCGGCGAAGGAATGATAATTGCGTATGCTTGCATTATTCTCGGCGAGGGTAAATAAATCAGCACTTTATTAACATTATCCGACAAATGTTACACTTCGTAACCGTTGCAACATCACACCTTTTTCTTTCTCTCTCGCGTTCGAGCTACAAACGTTTGGGAACGTCACGTTTGTACAAGCTTAGCTAGGAATGTACGGAGAATTAATTTGATCCCGTTGTCGTGAGAAAATTTCGAAAGCGAGGAATATGTATAAAATAATTTATTTGACCAAATGGAACATTGGTGAAGTACGACTAGGCGATTCATTGTATCCGCCAAATATTCTTTGAGCCGGCACATGGAACCATATTGAAACGGCGTAATAAAGTCTACGACATTTGACCGGGATAGTGACGAATAGAGGAAAGAAATATGCTCTCAAAACTTTGCGAATTAGACGTATTTTCGTAGAGTCGCATGAATTTTCCACGAGAAAGCTTAATCGGCAGTGTTTTCATCAAACGCTAGATTTATCCGGTGTCAGTCGAACGAGTCGCGTTCGTCAAAGCGGGAATCTGTTCAACAGGATTCTTTATAGGCGACGTCAAATCGATTTCCGGTATGGATATGAATTTACGCTGTATTATATTCGTCTTTATGGCATCTTCGATTTCAAGCGTGTCGTTTGCTTGCACATTGGAGGTCGTAATCGCCATTGGTATCTGGGTCGCGTAACGATGCTCGTTCTTTTCCTGTATCGTCGCGCTCGATACCTTCGAGCTATTCTTCGTAAGAACAACTTGTTCATTCTTTCCCGAGCTATTTGCAATACTTTCGGAACTTCTCTTGGCTAGTATGATCTTGGTGTACTTAATGGTGGACTGACTGGAACGGGGCAGATTCTGCAAGGGTAGACCGTGCCAATCCGTGCTAATCGAGATAGGCGAATGATTCTGATTGCGAGGATGTAACAGAACTTGATGCGGCACTGTCGTTGCTTGATTATTGAGGATGGGTCTGATGAAATTCTGGCTAGTCTGATTAATCGTTCTAGTTTTGTCTTGCTTGTTACTTATGAGAACGACCTTGGTGGTTGGACCCAATCTCTTGACGGTTTTCTCCGCGGTTTCATGGCACGTTGGTACGTGACTTTGCGCCAGGGTGGCTGTCGGGGCTTTCTCGATCAAGCCGAGATTTTCGCCGTCCTTGGCGAATATTATTGGAATGTCGAGAATATTGCCCAGATCCTCATCAATATCTATACTCTTTTTTGGCAATGACAACGGAGTTTGTACACCGCATTGAGATTTGTGCAAATTGTGACTGTTAATAGTTATTTTCGGCACAGCTTTCGAGTGATTCTTCGCCAATGACTTGGCTCTTTGACCCGACATTGGCAGTATAGTTATTGGCGTTTTGTTCGTAAATGGTAGTAAGATCGGCGACGATATCGGCGACGTTGCCGCCATACAGTCGAGATGATGAGTTTTCATTCTCGACAGGCTCGAATTCGTTTCAATGCTGTTATCCTTGCTCTTCTCGTCATCGGTCCCTGTTCCGATGTCCGTCACTACAAAATACACAGACACACCGTTTTCTAAGTGACTCTCGATCAATTGGACAATCATCATCATCATCATCCTCCCGACAGGAATTAATCCGATGCCACCTGCAATACCTCGTCGAAACCACTGTTCCTCCTATTCGATCTGCTACTCAGATATTGCTTGGATTTGTTTTTTTCTCTCCCTATATCTACGGATAACCACGCAAGCGAATCGCGTCTATTCTCTCTTTTTTTGTTTTTGGTATAAATCGCTTCGCAAAAAAAGAGCAATAGGATAGAGGAAAGGAATCAATTGAGAGCATACGGATTAGAGAAAAAAGAAGAGGAAGAAAAAAACGAAGAGATGTTTATTGTACAAAAAATATAAAGCTAAGATGATATGTTTACAAAACGAACAGAACTTTGTGTGACGCACAACTACACATACATAGGTATAAAAGAAATGTGAGCGAAACCCCGGCACACTTTTTTTATTCCTCATTTTCTTGTTTTTATTTCGCACGTGTGCACGCGATCGCGTGCACTCGGTTTATTTCGGTCTTCTATATGGCATAATAAAAATCCTAATTCATGATTGTTAACATTAATTAAAAAAATATATATAGAGACTTTTGTGCCGTTTCCCTTATATGGGTCCTTGCGGAATTACACATTTGACTGTATATTATTTTTACAAGAGGGCGCCCTTCATTTTTCTTTTCCTACGCCCGTAGCGAAGTTATGGTTCATTATTCTATGGTATATTTCCGATCGAAGGAAAGCTCCAGGGTTCGATTAGTTTAAATGTATTTACGAAATCCCGCAACAAAATTTGCGTTGCTGAGTTGCCAAAAATTATGAAAAGTTCCGCAGCAGTTTTTCTACTAATGATTGTACTGAAGGCACCACTATTGAAAACCATTTTAAGACAAAGTAGAAGTATTAAAATCTCGTGAGGATCCTCCGGAGAATTATATACGACTCCCTTCTTCTGTAGAAATGAATGTTCAAAAAATCCATTTTTTTTTCTTTCTTACAGTAGAACGAAAAACATTCCGAGGCACCTCAAATTACAAACCACCCTAGATCCTATCGCTATCTCTAAATCGTACAACTGAAAATATGGATAGTGAAGCAATGATAATAACATTGCAATGGTACTATACACGAAACTGGTGCCCGCCAAGATAATCGATTAAAAATGGCTTCCTCACGAATTTTTTTAACGATTGTAAGAAAAGAAGATGCCTATAGGGATTTGTAAGTTCATTCTTTTGTTATGTTGGTAGGCAAGAGAATTCTACCTTTTGGTGTTGTTGCCGTAGTTACAGTACCGGCAACCGGACCACCACCGATGCTCGATGGTAGAAGAATGCTACCGGATGACGCGGATATACCATGTGACGCGATCGAATTAGTAGCCACGATGCCGAGAGTGTTTTTGCCTGGTTGCAGCAACGCCGTCAAGGAACCACCGGTGCTAGTGCTCGTCGTCAACTTAGTCTGCGACGCCGAGTTTGCTGCTCGCACGAATAAGTGGATGAAGAGGGTATCAGTGACGATTCACAAGAAAAGCTCCTCTAATAAGGATACGTTCGACTTGGGTGCTTACACGTTTACAGCACTCATGCTTATTCGCAGTGCTGTAGCATGTTTGGGTCGAACTGTGCGCTCTTTGTTGAGCTTACGTTTTCCAGAACTTCTACCATTCCCCTGCATTCGCCCCCCCCCCCCCCCCACTTTGTCTATTTTACCGTAGGAACAGTCCCTATCAGGGCCCCCGATCTTGTCTACTCACGGTGTTAGTGAGCACAGCTTATCGCACTTGCACACTATTTGTGTTTCACTCACACATCCCCTTCCCACTCACCGCCAAACGTAAATACACGCGATTCCAAAACAGGCCAAAATCTAAATGATACGCCGATGTGATTTCGTGTGGCAGATCATATTCCGGCAATTTTCTACATGCATGTTTATTTCCTGCTGTTCATTAAAGATAACCTGACCTCTGCGATCGATCACGAGAATGAGTTCGCAATAATTTTTCGTTTGCTGCTCGCTAATGAACTGATATAATATTTGCAATATATTTTAATCACTGAAGACACACAAAATGATAAAAATGAAGAAATACAGGCTGCATTTGAATGTATACACAATATTTGTAAGGTAACCTTCAAGCTCTATACAAATTCACTGTATTAGTATCAAGATAACGGGTGCAGCAGAAGCTTTTGTTGGTTTTCAAATTATTGACGAGTTTTTAAAAATAATTAACAATGAAACCGATAGTGATAAAGATTACGATTTAATAGAAGATAGTGGTGATGAAGAGATGAATTGGGAATTTTTTCCCTAATTTTTAGACGTCTCTTTTAAAAGAAAAACAGTTTGCGTAAAACTGTTACAGTCATTTTTCAGAAATTTTCACGAAGAACTCGTAACCCGAGTAGCAAACTTCAAAAAATTGTCTAAAATTTGGCTAAAAGTGTATCAAATGTCCGCCCGGAGGTTACCTTCAAGTTGAAAAACATCCAAAAAGTTAACTGTTGGACCCATAATAACTTATAGGTAACATTCAAACGGCCATTCGGCACCCATTAAGACTATTTGGAAGTCAGTGTGTTTATTGTGCTCACGAGGCGTTCATTTCGAAAATAAGCGCGCACTTAATGCTCACACTTTTGCTGTCCTACCTCGTTGGAAGAAACGTTTCCGAGTACAATATGATAGCGATAATGACGTCACCCGCGACGTCATTATCATAAATGCTTCTGTAAGCCTGCATAGCGCCAAGTCGAACGTCGTGAGCGATTCTCACAAATGCTGAAAACGTGTAAGCACCCAAGTCGTACCTACTCAATGTGAGCCCCGGATATGAAACAGAGTTGATTTCGTTTTCGAAAAATAAAGGTTCGTGCAAACTGTAAGTCAAACTCGAGGTACTCGTCGAGGATTTCGAACTGCAAGAGTTGACAAAAAATTTAACGAATCTTTTATGAAATGGACAACCTGTTACTGGGGAACCAACCGAAAAAATGTGCTACGCTAAGAAAAGCCTGACGATTACTCGAAACAATTGAAATGTCTAGCGCGTTGGAAATGAGCGATGTAAAAATCATTGTGTAACACTGCAAGGTATTGAAAGTGAAAAAATCATTGTGTCCAATACCGGAAATCGTGGCTGAAGCGTTAATCGATTTGAATTCCGTGCCGATCGCGTTGAAATTAGGTGCGATAGTCTTGACGAGGCCTTTTCCCGGCGTAGGACCGCTCGTTTTGTTTTTCACAATCGGTGGCAGCTGCGACATCTTTGCCTGCGCGATTTTTGGAATTTTCGCCAGAGTCATCGGCGATCGGGAGTTGACGTTTGCTTTGAGGCTCGCCGTGGTTGAGAATGGTGGCGTTATAGTTGGGGAAACCCCGGTAGGTGCGAGTTTTATTGGACCTATCGGAGCAAGACTCGCGAGAGAGCCGATATTCAGAGTTATTCCCCCGTTGTCCGGACTCGTGGTTTGCTGCGATGAAAAAGGAGAAAAAAAATCACACTCCGAAAGAGTAGTTTTAAGAGTGACGTTGTTTCTCTCGTTTTGTTCAACATACCTGAGAGCAGCTTCTCGACGAAATCATCTTATCGGCGAAATTGTATTTCTGATAATTCGATACTTTGGTTCTCTTTTTTTGCGTCGACGTCTGCGTCGCGTTCGACGTAACGCCGGTCGGGCCGGCAGTCACGTGAGCCGTTTGTGACGAAACGAGGATCTGTGCCCTAGAACCGACCGCGTTCGGGGTCGTATTGTTCACTGGCGGAATTATGGATGTCGTAACGGGCGTTACCGGACGTGATTTTTTCACGTTCGGTGAATTTGATTCACTGTCGACTGAACTGCTCGTGGAGTTTTTCCTCTTGCGCGGTTCTTTTTTCGTCGTTCTTGAATTTTCACAGCTCGCCAGTGACGCTGAACGCAACGGTAGTGGATGCGGTTGCAACAATATACCCGCGACAAAATCGCCAATTTCATTAATTATACATCGATCGACGATGGCCTGCGTTATCCCGTCGGGTATCTTTTTTGCGCTCGATATTCTCAAGTGATCGTCCGCTGTTCCTACCACGACGAGGCTCGTCTCAACCAACATTTTCTCCCTCGCGTCCTCCAAATCGTTTGGCGTTACGAGACTCGCATTTTCACCGATAACGAACATAACTGGGCATCTCATGTCCATGAGGGTATCGTCCGGCGTTCCTCGCTTTCCCTCCACCGTCATGAACGGAAAGCCGAGACAAATTACCGCGGTAGCGTGCTCCATCTGAGCTACCTATATATTAATGATAGTTTAAGGATGTATTGAGAATACAATATCAGGCAAAAGTAGTCGAAATTTGAAATTTTCAAATATCTATTTGATCAAGTAAATTATTAATAAATTAATCGTTAAAAATAATTCATAAATAAAATTAAAATTTTATAGGTAAATTATTTATCTCAAACTAGTTGTAAATTGAACAACATGTAGATCGAATGCCATGGGAATACGTGATACACGAACGAACTCGAGTGACAATTGTAATGGAAAAATTGGATTTCAAAAGCAGCGTAACGAATTCTTGGGTGGCAGAGGAATAATCCACATTCGAGTTATATTTGAACTTACAATCTGTTTGACAAAAGCGTGTACGGATACATTTTTTCCTGGAAACGGTTGGAGCGTATAGAAAGCGTCAGTTGTCATCCGACCGTGGTCACAGACGAAGCGCTAACGTCCAAAAAACACGTCGAAAAAAGACTCACTTGGGCGAAAGAAAGTTTAAAGCGCCATTGGAACAACGTAATTTTTTCGGACCGAGCTTCGTATTGAGCACGTTCTCCCATCAATCATCCCTGGTCTACCCACACCAATATACACCAAAGATCTCGTAAGTCAAGCAATTATTCCGACAGATTCGAGTCATACGGAGGTCTCTGTCATCAGATTATGCCATGAAATTAGTGGAAAGTAAGCCTCGGAGGTGCCAGGTGATTATTGATAATGATTGGACCACTTATTTATAATAAAGCATCACGGTTTCATGTAGTGTGTGAATATTTTTTTCAATGCCTTCTCCCATGTAATTTTGAGTTACACCGTACACGCTCTTACCAAACAGCCTGTGGTATTGACATTACCTGACAAGCGAGGGCGGCGCCGCTATTGAAACCAATGATAACAATTGGTCTGCCGGGGCAGTCCGATCTGACATCTTGTATCTTGGCTCTCGTGGCTTGAACGAGTTGATCCATACAAGACATCATCGTCATTCTATTGGCCGATAGACCTAGATGCGTGTGAACGTTAACGACTGTACCGAGATTGCCCATTTGGGTTATCCACTTGTGCTGACGGGAAGAAACATTCGAATTGATACCCGACGGGGCTATTATGAGAATAGGATTTCCCGGTAATTTCGTCTGAAATCAAGAGAGCCAAGGACGTTCATTCGAGATTCCGGCTTCGACGGGTATTCGAGCATTGGAGAAGTGATTTCGCAAAAAATACCGGTTTGTGTGAATTGAGAGGAGTCGCGAGAGGATCCCAGGATCTCTTTAGAAGCGATCCTAGTGTCTCCCACGTGATGGAACCCGATTTTCCATTGATATTCGGTTGCACTGACATCATACGATCGATCAGCTGCGGTATTTTTGCCCTCAACGTTTGCAAAATGTCGAGATAAATCGCGAGATACTCCCGCGGCAGGTGTTCGAAGAGAAGTCCGTGCAGCCACTGCGTCGTCTTGGAATTCCAGCCTGTAGAGGCGAGTGTTTCGCGAAATCTTCTCGACGCTGTGTCCAACGAGATGCGCCTGAGTATCGGTTCGTTAGAACAATTCGATTTGGCCAAACGCGCCAGCCGCTCGGACGTCAGGATTCTCATGATCTTCGAAAATATTCTATGATGCACTGGCAGCCACAAAATCTTTTCTATCTTCTCTTCCCAATCGATGTCATTCTCCTCGGGCCTCGCGAAATTCGCCAGCCTCTGAAACTCGTCCATCTGATGACGACTTCTCGACAAATCGTAAGGCATGGAAAAATCCTCTGTTCCAACCTCGTCTACTTCGATAAATTCATCCAAACTTTTTCTATCCCTGTGCATCGAAAGATTCCACCGTATTAATAAATATATCCGAGATATCCGATGTCGTTCGACTCACCGTCTCGTCTCTGTTGATTTGCTGAAAAATATCTTCTTGACGGGTTTCACGTAAATATTTTCCGGTTTCCAATTCCATGGCCTTGCGTAACAATGGTCTCTCAGTGTTACGTTGTTCTCGTCATCCAAGTATCCTGCGACACGTTGCAAGTACAAATTGAAACGGCTGGAATTTTCGTCGCAGCTCTCGGCGCTCGGGCTTGCTGGCATCAACAAGGTGATGCTCATTGACGCAGGGACACCGCCCATTCCCGTGGACGACGTCGACGAGGTTGAAGACAACATTTTCATGCATTCGACAAAACGATCACGACAATTACCGGCCTAAAAAGCAACGTGAAACGAGGAACGCTCCCTAAATACAAAGTTTTTTTTGACCATTTCACCTTTTGGGGGGGGGTTATGTTATTCGAGAATATACACGTTACTCCCAAATGATTCATCCGAACATGATTCAATTATAATCTAGCGAATAAATTTTATCAGTACGCGCTGCGAAGTGTTTCATGGGCGCGTTGGTAGGTTATGTAATATATGATATACAAATATCGTTGCGGTCGGGACAAGAATACTTGCGTTTTTCTCATCATAGGATACAATGCACGCATCTCGAGGATGCAGTCTTTCGACTCGCTCCGACAAAATACGATGTTAGATGTAATCGTATTGACAAGATTTGAGCAAGGAACTTTTTTTTTACCAACAATCACCCGATGTCGGCACAAATTACAAGTAAACTTTCTAATTTCTTGCAATGCCGTGCATATCACGTGTATCTTCGAATATACGCCTTCCTACGATATACTGCAGAGATAATGATGGATAAAGACATTTTTATCGTTAAAATATTGTGGATTCATTATCGTACTGTATTCTGTAGAATGTCAATTTCGTTAGTGCGCTAGAGTTGCAGTTCGGCCATCTTTGTTTATAGAAATACAACAGTCCGTAGTATTACGAGTACATATTACGTTACTAAAATAAGTCTCCTCTCGTCGATGACGGAGGAGCATTTTTTCACTCAAGCTGCCAACGGTCGGCAATAAAGAAGTTTCAACGTAATTTTTTTTACCGAGTGTACGTTCCACGGGGAAAAGAAATGGCGACCAGCGCGCTAACGTTAGTACCGCACCTCAAGGATTGTAGCAGTAGGCGATGGGGATGGCGAGTGTAAAATATAAATCATTACGAGTGTGTCAAACGAATGGACGGGCGGCGGTATGCCGCTTTTAACGCTCATTAAGTTTTATTAGTTTTAACGATTTTATTTTATTGAAATATAATGATTATGGTGCGCGGTGTCAGAGTTCTCGTGAGTTTCTGGTTCGACGTTCTCTTTCGTATTATACTGGCAGTATTATTCGTGTAAGTCAATATCGTAAATATCAAGTTTATATACCCGTGTAAATATCGCGATTAAAAAAAATATATATGTAATTTCGCTCTGTCACTGTTGAGCAGGAAGCTGGAAAGTGCAGAGCCGTTTAACAGAAAAATACACGAGAATGAATTGTGGTTGTATAGAAATCCACCTATGGCATCATACGTGCCAACGTCTATTCTATGGGTAATTCAAACTACGCTATTATCATGAAAATCTAATTACACTGGCGAATGTATATGTAATTAACAATACCGTTGTTCTCAGCCGCTCGTATTTGTCCCACCCGTCGTAGTCATATTCGTAACATTCCTCGTCAATAAGGACCGCACAGATTGCTGCCAAGCTAGCCTGAGCGTAACCCTTGCATTGGGACTGAACGGCGTCCTTACCGATGTCATCAAACTCATCGTCGGTACGTCGCTCCAATTACCAACAATCTGTGCAACCTGATATTTCATGGAGGACGAACGAATGTCCGATAGAAAAATCAGACGATCAGTGGAAAGTCGCAATGCCAGAGAGTTACCGAGCATTTTTGCCCGAGTTGATCTAGCTTTTAAAATGATTGCAATGTATTTAATGCGCAGGACGGCCAAGACCAGATTTTTACTCAAGATGCTTTCCCGATGGCCAGGGCGACATGGCTTTCGATTGCACGGGTGATCCCATTATCATAAGAGATGGAAGGAAATCATTCCCCAGCGGACATTCTTCCTGTAAGTTGAGTTAAAGCAGCGAAAAAGGCTGCCCTATATCGTTATCTTGCAGAAAAAAGTTTCTATCCTCTTCAAGGAGACGAGGGAGACTTATAGGAATGCCACTGAGGAATTGGATGTATTATTTCTGTTTGTTCTAACCCTGCATGCAAAATTCAGGATTCGCAAAGTATTTTCGCATGTGTTTTGGCATAATGGAAAAATACTACAGAATGTTTTAGATTTTTTGTGCGGATAACTTATGTAAGAGCGAAACCATTCGTTCTATAATTGTTGCGTAATCAAAAGCAACATACTGAAAGACAGCTTTTTTTCTCGTTCGTGCATCGTTAAACTGTATAGCAACGCCGTATACAGCGGCGTGGCTGAGAAATTGCACACGTCATCGGAACGACAAGTGTTCACATCCTGTGTATCGTGTACCGTTACTAATAATACGATACTTGTTTGCAGTTGCGTTCGCGAGTTTGGGCTTTGTGGCGCTTTATTCAGCTGGCAAGTTACACACGTTTAGTCTCGCTGGCAAAACGCAAACATGGAAATTATTTATATTTGTATTCTCGATGAGCACGGCCCTCGTTATTGCTCTGAGTCGAACGTGCGACTACCACCACCATTGGCAAGGTATGCAAATTGCGCATGCTCTTTAGCCTTTCGAGCTTCGTCTTAATCATTACTTTTTTTTTGACGAATAATTTATATGTTGTGGCATTCTGAATTTGACAGATGTTGTGGTGGGATCGGCGATCGGTATTTCCATTACTTACCTGTGCTACAGGCATTACTATCCGCCATTGGACTCGCAATTTTGTCACAAGCCGTACACTACCATCATACGACAAATTCAACTCGAAAAAGAGAAAAGACCTGTGCGAGAGAAAGATGATCAAATAAAATGGATCTGAGCGGGCCGTCCATTCAAGCGAAAAATACCTTATATGTATTCGTTCCAATAAATAAGTTTTTTGTTATATAAACATTGTATATAGAAACGGAACGATACGAAGGAGTTCAGCTCCGCTGCACTAGGCGCTAAAATGCCTAGGCAATTTTGCTCAAATATCGCGCGCATCGTTTATTACTGACGAACAATAATAAACGTTGCAACTGTTTTTCGATATCTCGTGTTTGGAATGAGAACTTTGGGACTGCTTTCTTAAATCCGCATACAAAGAACACTTTATTTGGTTGGACGCTTTAAATTTGGTCTGATATTACATCGCGGAGGGAGATTTAGGTGGAACTCGCGAGGTTGCCGAATTGGAGCGCGACGTTTGAATTGATTTAAATTTCGAATACAATTTAATAACAATTAGGATTTAGACGAATTTTAGGTGCGTGATTCTGGTTTGAGAGTTCGTTTCGCCCGATGGATTGATCGTTGATTGAATAAAGGTCCAGACGCGTAGATTTGGTCTTAATTAACATAATTAAGTTGATTAAACTCTTACTCTTACAAACTTATAATTATTCGGTACAAAAAGATACGTATTCGACGAAAACGGAGAGAGAAAGGGTTTAATTTCGTAAGTCGACTATTCGATTCGGAGATCAAGAACGGCGTGCGTGCTCCTTCGTGAAAGGAAAAATTGGGAAGGTTTGATTTTTGGGGGAAGGCATTTTTGATTGTATGTAGCTTAGGGATTGGTTAATGAGTAGTATGAAATTAGGTCGACGTGACGTGAGAGATTTTTATTCATTTATTAGGTAGTGCAGTCGTTCTGTCTCTGTTATATAAATTTGGGATGTTAGGTTTTGCTATGTAAGCGATTGATGTGGTCTGACTCGCACGAGTGTTCTTTGTCGGGTGGATTGGATCTTAGGACAAAGAGGGAATGTGGCGTAGTTTGATCTCTGGGTTCTTGTCTAAGCGGTCGTGAGAGTAGGGTTTTTCTTTGGGAGGTGCGAGTGTATCTCGCTTATCATTGGCTCTGTTTATGAGAGAGAAGTACTGGCGACGCTTTTCGGCTTTGGACGTTTGAGACTTTTGGCTAACGCTTGCTTACTATTAGTGATTTACATTTAATTAATCGTTCTGTTTTGCGCGTATATAGGTTCAACGTTCTGAGAAGAACGGGGAAAAAAGTGAGGCTGGGACGTAACACTACTATAAATTTGACTCTCTCTCCGTACACGTTCACAACGAGATACGCCCTCAATTTGGTCTGTACAGTTGAATTTTCACTCATGTTTCGAAGTTAGTACATCGTACGATACGTGTCCATCATTCACGCGCGAAGTTCAGAGCCTTTTTTTTCAGTTATTGTCGAAAATTTGCAAGCTTTCAAAATTCACAAATGAGCACGCGAGAACATGTTTTTTTAAATAAAAATAAGTGCTCACTGAGCAGTCGGTCGGTGAAAAAACAGAAGTGAGTAACTGAGATTTTTTGTTCGGTCTTTATGATCAATACGTATAAGTAGACATGTCCAGATTGTTGTACGCCATTTTTTCATCGATCCATCTACGGGCGTGAGCAACGCTCGTGTACACACCGGGAATACCATCTTCACCGCATCCGATGCCCCAGGACGTAATACCCGCTTGAGCGTATCGCTGGGGATCGTTTTTTAGGGGGCAGACCAACGGACTTCCACCGTCACCCTAGAAACGTACAATGTTATTTCATCTTTGTCGTCAAATCGGATAGTTATTATTTTTTTTTTTAGGTATATGGATTCTTTTTTTTAACGCTTCATGAGGCGCGTGGGATCTTGGAAGACCTCGGGTCTCCACATTTTCATAGTCACCGTTACTGTAATTTTTTTCATAACCGTTCACCACTGTTCAACGATGAATTTGCAAAATTTTCAAACTCAACTAACTCGTCAATTTGTTTTAGAAATATTACATTAACATTATGGGGTCACCGGAGACCCCACGCGCTCAGTGGCATTACGGAAGCTGACACGCGCCAAACAAGTACCATTGTCATTCCGGATAGAGCAATTACCACCGTTCCCTCGGGGGTTGTCAAACTTGTAGGCTTACCTTGCACATGTCCTTTCCAGGCTCACCACCGGCGCAAATAAAACTTTGGTCCAGGATGAAGTAGCTTCCCAAACGCGTAGTGCTCAGAGAATTCTGGCACGTATCACGAGGAATGATTGGAACCTCGACTTTCTTCAGAATCCCTGGATACTGACCATCTGGACCTAATTATCGGGAATTCAATCCACTGTTAAAATTGTGCCAAATAATGATGGAATGAAAAGCGTTGTTTGAAGGGCACAGTAAAACCTCGTTTATCCGAACCCATCCGGATCGGGCCTGGTTCGGTTTATACAAAGTTCGGGTACTTTAAAGGTATGGCAGAAAATGACGCTCGACCGAGGCGTAAGAGCTCAAGCGCACTTGTTGTTAGCAACAATGTAGCTCGAGTCGATAAAAATGTATAAAAAATCTACAGATATTACACAAAGTGCAACTATTTCATGGCATTGAAAATGTAATCAGACTTTTCGGGTGATAAAAAAGGTACATCGAAATAATATGAGTTACTCTCTCTCTCTCACTCTCTTCTCACATTCTCATCTATCCATCCATCCATTCCAAACCAAACAACCCAAAACAAACCTAAACGAACAAACAAAACCAAACAAACCCAAACCAAACTAAACTCACCAACATTGTAATGTTGAAACTTACCCACCAAAATTGAAACTTACAACAAGTTGTAAGTTTCAAGTAATCACAAATGACTCTACATGTAATGCAGCATTTTTCATCAAATCACAGGCATTTTGCATGTCGCAGCTGCCCCCACCCTGCTACATCACATCGGCAGTGTAGTGGGGGTAGCGTTAGTTTCGTGTGACATCTCCCTAAATCAGGCCCCCCCATATACATCTTTAAAAGGTGTATATAATATACATATTTAGGTTCTAATGTATTTAAGTAATAATTATTTCTGTTTTCGACATACCCTGATGTTGACACGTTCGAACGTGGTAAAAGTTCGAATACTCACCGAATACATCTTTGCCCCATCCGCTAGCAAAACACCGTGAATAATCGAAGTGATCGGATGGACGAGATAGACAGACGACGTTAACGTTCTCAGCCAAATCGACAGGTTCCGAGAGAAGCAGAATGGCAACATCGTTGAAAAGAGTACCCGAGTCGAATTCCTCGTGTATTATAATTTTGCTAACGTCTCGATCCTGATGAGGAACAATGTCGTTCTCCATCTGGATATCGTAATCTCCGGCCCGAACCTTCAGATGCTTCAGCTGTCTCCTGCAAAGTGTTATTCTCGTTCATCAGTATACCCTCATCCCTGTCTTTTATTCCGTGGATCTTCAACGGAATTACGTGAATTTGTATTTACCCGAAAACACAATGAGCTCCAGTGAGCACGGCGCGAGGATGTATCAGAGCTCCGCAGCACAGATAATATTTTGAAACATCGCCCGGTGCTTGCTGATTAATCCTTTCTTCCCGGAAAATCAAAACCGTCCACGGGAATTCGCCGAACTGTGCCTCGTTGTTGTTGTCACCGGCTAGCCTGTAGCCGATATCGTATGACGACTTCGTATGACGCACTCCGCAACCATTTACCTTAGGATGCCATGGTTGGTTAGGTATCGCGGTATCCAATTCCGCAGTCCCGCAACAGATCTCCAGATAATTTTCACACTGATGGGGGAGTCTGTGTTGGATGGATAGTGTATTTTTTTTTTTTTTTTACAATACATTGGAAATACCGTCACGGAGATAGCCATGTGTAATGATTGCCCAAGGACGTGAGTGCTCAATTTCATCGGGTGCGCGCTCGCGGCAAATACAAAAACAAATCAGGCAAATGCAAAATCTGAACGTATAAACATCCACGTGCGTCCGCACATGAGAAATTTTTTTCGCAAAAATCACGATCGTGCTCCGCGCCACTTTTCCAAATTTTCATCTTCTTTCATTATTCATGAGCACGTGTTGAAGAAAAAAGATTCTTACTCCTTCTAGCTATGAGATATGATAAAATGCATGCCAAATTGGAGCTCTCTAACTCAAGTGATAGCACTCGACAGTTTTTTCCCCGTTCGTTTTATACGCGAAAAAAATGTTTGGTCAAAATTTTGGTATCGATCGGTATTTCCTATCACTTCAATCTCATGCGCAATTGACGTACGAGGTGTGTAAATTAAGTAATGAGACTGGCAACGTAGCGTTCGATCTGGCAACACTTGGGAGACGGGTCTTGGAAGGGTGGCAGACGAACATGTGATACGCCTTCAGTACAAGTTTGAACTCGCTAGAGTCATTTGGGTGACCGTAGCGATTTTTTTTTCTTTCGTGAAACATTTTTTTCTAGTGCGTTCTAAAAAGGAGTGACATTTAATTTCGAGCAACGGTGTGCTATCATAGGTTTTGCTTCAGACTTGGGTACAGTGCAACGGAAAGTTTTGCTGAACTTCAGCAGGCCTATGGAGACAGTATTTTGTCAAGGGCCCAGGTTTTTTGGTGGTTCAAAGCATTTTCAGAAGGAAGAGAGTCAATTGAAGATGAACCATGGAGTGGAAAGCCTTCATCTTTAAGGCCTTAGGCAACTCTAGAATTTTCCAAAAAGCGATTTTTTTTTGTTAAAAATGTACCTTAGTACTTACAAAATGGGTGTGAAAAATCTCTAAGTACTCGACTTTCGAATTCTAGCGCAACCCCTCTTGATTCACGTCGTGACTTTCTACTAACTTTAAACGCGTTTATCTCAAAACTACATTTTTCAAGTCGGCCGCACTCATAACTCAAACAAATTTCAACCGATTCACTTGAAATTTTATCTGTATATTTAGAATTACAATTTCTGAGGCACTACCTAGAGTTGTTTTAAATTATATTGGATAGTTCCTTTTTTATAAACAATTTTCTGACGATTATCTCATGGCATTTTACATTTTTTGTTTTAGAAATGCGCCGTTTTAACAAAAAACAATATATCAAAAAAAAATCCTACGTACTTCTATAGCTATTCTTATATATAATCGAAAAAACTCTTGTGTCTCATCATAACTCAAAAATTATAGGAGCCGTTTGTCCGGCCGTTGACCTTCCAGAATTAAAGGCGTCATCGAAAAACTGCTGCACAGTCGCCATTTTGACATGTATCGCTGTGAAAAAATAATTTTGTATAGTCAATTGTGCGTATAATAAAACCCCTATTTTGTAATTCCGATTTATTTATTGATTTCGCTGAAAAAAAATCACAAAATGCCCCTTTTTTTGCCTCTAGAGTGGCTTAAGGCATGAAGTACCGATGAAATTGCTGTTTGTGCCTCAAGGCCAAACGATCAATCAACACTTTTACCGAGAGGTTTTTGAAAATCTTCGAAAAAAGGGCATGCGTGTAAGACCAAACATCAAGAACAACTGGGTGTTGCATCACGACAATGCGCCTTGTCACACAGCAATTTCAATAAACGAGTTTTTTGCCAGTAAAAACATTCCTGTGGCTTCTCAGCCTTCTTATTCGCCTGACTTGATTCCTTGTGACTTTTCCTTTTCCTGAGATTGAAAAATCACCTCAAGGGACGTCATTTTGGGATACTCGAAAACGTTCAAACGGCTGTAACCGACCAGCTGAAGGATATTCCAGTATCCGAGTTCCAGCCCTGCAGTTTGAGGATGAGAAGAACCGTCCCCAGCTCTCTGTATGGCTTCCCAAGGAAGTTATTTTAAGAGAAACAATATTGAATTGTAATTCTATTCGAATAAAAGATTCAAAAAAAAATCAATCTCATTACTTAATTTATACATCTCGTATATCTCGTGTAAAACGGTTACACGTGTTCTCGTGCAACATGCGTATGTTTGCGTGTACGTGTATAGGTATTTCCCTAAATTCCCAAAAAGCATTATTATAACACGGAGGAGCCAACGATAACTGCATTCGCGGTCTTCGGGAAGTATAACTCACAAGTGCGATCCTTTTCTATTTCCTTTGCTGCTGTGACCCAACCTTATATCTATGAATCCCATTCCGTTCTGAACAATCGTTCTATTTTGGCACTGATAATACGGGACGCATTGACAGGCTTCGGGTTTCCTGGGATCTTTCGGATTGATTGGATCAATGCCGGGTCCAGGCTTCTTTCCATGTTTATCATTAGGCTCGATATCATCATAAAAAATGGATTGAATCAGAACCGTGAAATTTCCGAATTCCGACGCTGGTGTCCCTAAATCACCGGGTTTGTCCTCTTCGTTGTTTCCACGGTCTTGATCATTGCCGCAGCTATTAGTGAGAAAATCATCGAGGTTTCCACCGGATTTCACCGTTGGTGGCCTTAAACTATCGCGTTTGTCCTCTTCGTCGTTTTCACGATATTGATTATTGCCGTAGATATTATTGATGAGATCATTGGGGTTTCGACCGGATTCCGGCGCTGGTGTCCTTGAACCACCGGGTTTGTCCTCTTCGTCGTTTTCACGATATTGATTATTGCCGTAGATATTATTGATGAGATCATTGAGATTTCGACCGGATTCCGGCACTGGTGTCCTTACAACACCGTGTTTGTCCTCTTCATCGTTTTCGCGATATTGATTATTCCCGTAGATATTATTGATGAGATCATTGGGGTTTCGACCGGATTCCAGCGTCCTTAAACCACCGGGTTCGCCCTCTTCGTCGTTTCCGCGAGTTTGATTAATGTCGAAGACCTCATTAATGAGACTATTGAAGTTTTCATTGTTCGAATCCAGCAGCCACTGTGGCGCGGCTATACAATAACTCGCCAGTATCAATCCCAACAATATATCGAACTGCCACATCTTAGAAATCCGTGTGATGTTTGTATAACCTGGCGGCAACAAAAAATATGTAACGCGAAGTGAACGAATATCTTCGGCGCTTCGATCTCAATCCTTTATATAAAAAGCATTCGCTTTCGGAATGCCGATAAGCGTGCCGGGTCCCTTAGGAAGCCATTCTGTTAACGTAAACCTTTTGTCTCAACAAATCTAGGAGTTTACACTGGAAATTATGATCGCTCACACATCTCGTAACAAGGATTATGGGAATGTGGGCGCTTGTGGCCGAACGACAAGAGTTCCCAAAAGGTCCACCTGCTGATAGAGCGGAAATTTTGCACAGACCTTCCTTTTAACATTCTAAAAGATCCCCTAAAAGGTTTTTTTAGCGACTCGTAATATTTTTTCGATATATCGACTTAAAAAAGTTATTTGTTTTACTGCACTCCTGCTACATTTTGATCGCACTCTCCGTCTCGTGCGGATTTTCGTTTAGCTACTAGAGCTTGGACTATCGGAGCTTCTTCTATTGGCGGTATAATTTCGATATCAACAAGTTGTAATATCGAAATACCGGTATTTCGATATTTTCCGATATTTAGTTGAAACTTTGATTCAAAACGTTGGAAGGATGAAAGCCAGGATGAACGTTTTAGAAACAATATTAGGTGTACAACTTTGCTTCCGCCGTTTTTCGATAGATTGTTGCAGCGGTAAATGTGCTGGTCGAAATAGACAGATAAAAAATGTCACACAGTAAGCTTGGACATCTGTCAACATAACGACAGCACCACATTAGTGCATTTGTGTTTGCATCATGAATTTATTCTCGATCGAAGATGTCAGTTTTCGAGCCAAATTCTCGTCATTTGCGGGAAGTTTTAATTTTCTGCTTCCATTTGAAGAAAACTGCGGGTGAGGAGCATTGAATGCTCTCAAGTACTTACGTTGATTCTGCTCTTAGTGAAAGAACATGTCGTGATTGGTTTCAACGCTTCAAGAACAGTGGTTTTGACATCGTGGACCGGCGTGGCGGTGGAAGAGAGAACATTTTCGAAGATTCCGAACTGGAGGCATTACTTGATAAAGACTCGTGCCAAACGCAAGAAGAATTGGCAGAATCATTGGGAGTGACTTAATCATCACTCAATCACTTTTTAAGAATAAAGCCTCAAACTTTGGAAAAAAAAACGGCGGAAGCAAAGTTGTACACTTAATAGGTGTAGAGCTAAGTGAAACCACAGTATTCATTAAAAATCACAGTCTTTTATTGAGATCTTCATTTATTATATTGGGTCTATGCATAATTCGGTAACGAAATTCTGATAAATGTCGTTCGCAGTTGTTTCTCCGCTCGCACATGGATCAAGCATATGAAGTGTCGTATATTAAGTGAAAGCTGAAACTTGTGCAAACATTTTAAAAAAGTATCCATCGAGATCCGTGCCGTATAGGAAGTTTATTTATATATTAAACATGGAAGGAAAAAACGTGTATTTTCGATGCATTTTGCTTGTTTTTTTCCGAAAAGGTCAAAACGCGTCACAAACTCAAAAAAATCGTGGACTGCAATACTGCTGTGGGCACGGGGCATCTCGGATATACGTGTGTATTTTTATAGTGTTTTTAAAGTTCATTATTGAGTTTTTAAGTTGGATTTCAGTTTCCTATAGTTCTTTTTTATTTTTTAAAATAGTTTTTTTGCTGTTTATTAACTAATATTGAGATATTGAATAAGTTCTCACTGTTTCTTCGTGAAAATTAATGTTTTATTTTTAAAAATTAGTAAAAAAATATGTCACTGGGAGTATTGTCCATCGCTAGCCACTACTTTTTCCTATCTTTCTAGCAGCATTTTAATTCCACGTCGGAAAAACGACACGTCTTTTGAGGCTATCCAAGAATCGACCCATTTTTTTGGCATCTTCATGAGAATGGAAGTGCTGCTCAGCCAGGCCATGTGCCATCGATCGGAAGAAGTGATAATCGGAAGGGGTAACGTCTGATGAATAGAGCGGGTGGGGTAAAACTTCCCATTTAAACGTTTCCAACTAAGTTTTCACGGGTTTTGCAACATGTGGCCGAGCGTTGTCATGCTGTAAAATCACTTGGTCGTGCCTCTGCTCGTATAGCGGCCATTTTACCTTTAATCGTTTCATTCGGTTTGAGCAGCTCATAATGAACTACACACTGCTGTCCCCACCAAATGTAGATCAGAAACTTGGAGCCATGGAAATTCGGCTTCGCCGACGATGTTGAAACATGGCCGGGCTTTCCCCAGTCATCAATCGTACGGCACCCAATGACCTTGCTTTTGAATCATTCCTAATGCTTTCAAACGTTCCGAAACTGTTGTGTGATCAACTCCTAATGATTCTGTAAGTTCAGCTAGCGTCTGACATGAGTCTTCATGAAGTAATGCCTGGAATTTTTCGTCTTCAAACTTTTTCGGTGCGCCAGAAACGTTCTTTACCTTCAACATCAAAATTATTATTTTTTGAAAGGTCTGAACCAATCTCTGCATGTTGTTCCCGACAGAGCATGGTCTCCGGAAGTCTCAACAAGAATTCTGTGTGCTTCAGCTGCAGATTTTTTTTCTCAATAAAGCAGTGCAGTAGAATTCCCTGGAATTACTCTTTTTTGACACGAATTTTGACAGATTTAAGACTATGAAAAAAAAAGTTGTTTACACTTCGGCGAAATGAAATACACTGAATTTCAACGTCCCAATAATAAAAAATAAACTATAAAAACTACAGAAACCGCCAAAAAAAAATGTAACGATCTATAAAAAAAACAAAACGGAGAGCGCGATCAAATACATAGGTATAGTCAGAAATGAGCCTATTAGGTGCAGATCTAGAGAGAGCGGAGTAAAATGAATGACTTTTAAAATTCGACATCTCGAAAAATATTGGTAGTCGCCAAGAATCCTTTCAGGCGATCTCTTAGAATGATAAAAGGAAGGTCTGTCCAAAATTTCAGCTCGATCAGATGATGGACCCTTCTGGAACTTTATCCTTACCATGCACCCGCGTACGCAATACGATGTTCTTTCGCACCGTAGATTTCCAAAGGATTCGTTAAGATTCGTTCGGTGATCGCAACGGATACCGCGCGAACAACTAATGCAGCAAATATATGCCCGCGTGCACTTTGAACGTCGTCAAGAAATATTGCCTTGATTTATGATATAACAATCAATAAATAATAAATTTCAGAAAAGCCCAGACTCTGTCTGTCTGTTTGTTTGTCTATAACGTTTTTTCTGTGGTGCCCGCACCAGCTGCCTAATAATAAGGTTAATAATAAGGAACGAAAACGAATTTTAAAAGTGAAGCAATGAAAACACCGAAATAAAAAATGCACATGGTAGAAAAAAAATGTCTACTCCTTGCGTTAGGAATATTGATACCAAACGATAAAACTTGCAAAACGGATAAAATACTTAATTTTGTGCGAATGTGAACGGGAAAGACAAGTGTAAGGCCGGATTTACGGGAGGGGGGGGGCAAGGGATAAAGCTCCAGAGCCTCCACAATAAAAATTTTAAGGTAAAATTGACTGACGTATGGTTTACAACACTTACTGAAAAATCCACTCCACAGATCTGGCAAGAAAAAAAAAGTCGTCACACTTTCATGAAGCACTTTTTTAAAATAACATTACAAAGTGCATTTCTGTTAAAAATACTGAAAAAAGTAAAAACACGATGAATACACTATAAAAAAATATACTCCATGTATTATAATTTTTTTAATGCCACGTGAATTGAGCTAGCCATTAATTCCTTAAAATTTGGCGGTCTATCCGGAAAAGTAAAATATTCGTTTACCCATAGCGTTTATTTTCAGGGGGATAAAAAGAAATATTTGCTTACTTAGCGCCAGACACTTCCACCGGCAAATATATGGTATTTATCTGAAAATAGTTTACTTCAAAATTGTACAAATAAAAAGAGAAAAAAAACTCGTGAGTTGGCAAGTCCAACCCATGTGCAGTATACAGTATATAATTTCACGATATTACACTATAAAATATATAATTATACACCAACACAAAGAATGTATTCAAATGAAAAAAAAATTGAAAAATATTGTAATTGTAATCCCATTTCGCTGATATTAGGAAACGGCTCCTCCTGCAACGTTCAACAACATGTGTTGTTTTAAAGTATCTTATTTTTTTTTATAAATTAATTTAACAGTATAAAAAAAGAATTCATCTTATTTGAAAAAATGATTAGGGGCTTCCCACTTCGTTGTCCCCAGTACCTCCTCACATCATCAAATTCGGCCCAGGACAAATGGTTCAATCACTCTCAACTAAACATAAGAAAATAAAACCATGTACTTACAAAATAGTCTTTCACGACACTCTCCCAGCTTTCGCTTCTCTTCTGCACTGTTGTACACACTCTGCACATAATGTTCTTAGTCTTTCAGCATTAAATACTCGTCGTTCTATCCCCACTTGATTTTTAATGCGTAACTTCCACTTTTCGTCTCGTATCTCCCGCGAACGGTAACCACCACCGGGATATCCAGAGTATTGCTCTCCTCGCCCGCCGACCCCTGCTGCTCACATGTATCGCGCAATTGGACTACTGGGAAAGTCCCAAATCGACGCAAAGGAAAGTAAGTCGCAACTCTACAGTGTTGCGCTTCACCGTAACATGTACGAGTGTGTCCGGTAAATGACCGTTCTGGTAATGTCTGATAATGTGATTCGCCAATCTGGCCTCGCGATAGCCATAACCCCAACTCGGGCTCGAAATTTAGATAACCGGCACGGTGAACTTGCCATTTTATTGTGACAGCATCGCCTCGTCATTCACGTTGGATCCAATTACAAAAATTGCCGATCGTAATCGCTAAAGATCACATGCCACCTTATTTCTCGATCGTACGCACAATGTGTGCATTGCAACATTGATCGGCAAGAATAAGAACATTAACAATGTTACAACCGTACGCACGAAAATCGTTACAACCGTACCCACACCCCATTTTGGCGATAAAACCATCTCAGTGACCAAGAAACGTAACACAAGCAAATACACAGTTGCTTGCTTATTAAGCTCTAAAGTTGAATAATTATTCAGAAAATCATCCAATACGCAAACTGATATGTCAATGAAGTAATATCAAAAAGAAATTGATAAAAAATATTTACTTTTGAACGAAAAAAACTCAATGGGCCCCTCTGCGAGCATCAGTTTTGCGGGAAGTGTTGTACAGTATTTGTTGTATAGTATATTTGTTTGTTATAGGCGTTGTATTCACGCCATAAGGCGTGAATACAAAGCTTTTGGAAATGTGTAAACAACTTCACAACCTCTGACACCCATATCTCTGCTTACCAGAATAACTGCTGTTGAATTGATAAGAAAATTCATCGTGTATGCGTATAAATATGACTTAACTGTAACATCGAAGTTTGTCGGGGTTCGGGAGGACGGTCGATTATAAAACGAAAATGAAATCTAGGACTTGAAAATCGCTGATGCCGGGTTAAAAAGTTATTCGACTTCGCGTTCGAAATGAAACACCGATTCAATCTCACCAAACACGACATTATCATAAAACTCCGTAGGCTGTCATTTGCTGATCGATCCACTTACGAAATTTCGAAACGCTCGGCTAAACGGCCGAAAGGAACCTATTCCTGTGTGTAGATAACAATTATAACATGTAAACCATATCAGTAAGCCTGGATACTCGGGTTTGTATCTATGAACTTCCAACTATTCGTTGAAAGTATTCATATCAGCATTTTTAAAAAATGATTCCACTTCTCATTTCATATCTGAACGAATTGTCCTGTCGCGCTTGAACAAATGAGAGGACCACCCCCGTCACTACGGCACGTCACCTTCGCTTCACTGCCCGCACAAATGAAACTTTCATGTATTTGGAAGTCTGGCAATCGAAATGATGGGGAGCTCGACGTTTCTCGTGATCGTTTGATACTGCCCCTCTGAAGATGCGAATATCGCTGGAATGAGCTCTTCTTACGATTCATTGTTACGTCTCAACTGTCGATGCTATGAATTATTAATAACAAAATCCGATAAATTTCGATATGGAATATCATTGTGGATATCGATATGAAAAGTGGATTTTTCCGCATGTGGATTTATGATATTCGACGCCTGAAACGTTTGATCCTCAAGGTAGTGGTATAAAAACGTTGATGCTGAGCGGTAGATCACAAGGTATGATATTAGCAAATTCACTACGGCCCTATCCACAGGCCCAGCAACGTATACCAGGTGAAAAAGTAATTATTTACTGGGCAGACAAATCTAGTCTCATCCTCGTAAAATTGGGCACTGTGTTGTCGATAAAAATTTAGAAATTTTTTGTATCGTTCAACTTTTGTGACGATTGTATTATTATATAGTCTTTAAATATAATGTTTATATATATAATGTATGTGTGTATGTCGATATCAAAACGTTATTTCACATTTAACGCCATATTTAACGCCTATCTCAAAACAAAAAAGCTACCGTCATCTCATTTTCACAACCATCATTCTTGTTTTTGAATAAGGCTGTTGCACTCGATGTAAGCAATATTAAGTGTAAGGAGTACACTCTTCGATCTCACAGACCCGACCAAATTTACCACGATCTAACACCGCGAGACCCTTGATATTATAGATACGGCCGCGCCACGTAAATTCACTTTGGTCCTTCCCCTACCATTTGCCGCTGGTCAGATCTTCAGTCATCGATTTGCTGCTGAATTGTGAAGGTCGAAGTACCAGCACGGGTCTTCCAGATCCAAGTGTGTACGAATCGGTCGAAATTATAAAGTACGTACATCCTTTCCTTTTTCACTATTTCATTTTTAAATAAACTCATATTAAATAAATACAAACGACTTTATTATAGTCCTTCGAAATTAACAATTTATTTATTTATAAGTGTAATTTTGCTATGAATGTATTACAGAATACGTATACTCGCTGCTACGTGCATGTAAAGTCGCAGAATTAATAAATAAATACGTAAATAAATAAATAGTTGTATGAATGAGTAACGAAAATGTGTATTAGTTGATTTTATTATCTGCATCCGCCATGCTCACTCGCAGTAACACGTGAACTGCGTAAGAAATCCAAAAGCAACTGCGAATTTCTCGCAAAGTGGAGATTTTGGATGATGAAACCGACTGTCAAAAATATAACCGACCACGATACCAATGAAGACGAATAAGAAAGGTGCCGAGGATCACAATACGGATTTCTGCCCAAAAACTTATAAATATACGTTGTTTCTGCTTTTATGCAATAAAATCTTATTATATAAATATTTTTATCCATTGTATAAAAAATTCATTCGAAAATATTGGATTTTTACAGCAGTGAATCGCCAGAATAGCCCATATATCGATTGTAACGAAAAAACGACACTCCGAAAATCGACCTAGTTTACCCCTGGACGTTTGGTTGATAAAAATAAAAAAAATTGTATCACCATAATTTTTCTTAAAATTTCACCTCTACCCTTTCCGAATCCGCGAAGGAAATTAAAGTCTGTCCATTAATACCGGAGTTATGAATTTAAAAATTAATAAATTCATTATGAATTTATAATAAATGAATTCATAAATTCATAAAGTGTGCTGGTAACTTATGTGAGAACGAAAACATTCATTCTATAATGATTGCGTTATCAAAAGCAACGTACTGAATGATTGTTTTTTTCTCCTTCGAGCATCACTAAACTGTATAGCAGTGCTGTGAACAGTGGAACCGCTCGAAAACTGCAACCCTCGTCGAAACGAGAAGTGTTCCCGTCTAAAATGGAATGGTTTATATTTATATTTTCCTTGAGCACAGCCCTCAGCATTGCCCTGAGTCGAACGTGCAACTACCACCACCGTGAGACAGGTGAAAAGATTGCGCGCGCTCTTCAGCCTTTTGATTTTCATCTTAACCATTCCTTTTTTTTGCGAGTAATTTATGCCTTGGCATTTTTTATTCGACAAACGTGGCGGTGGGTTCGGCGATCGGTATTTCCATTACTTACCTGTGCTACAGACATTCGGAATTTTGTCACAAGCCCTACACCATCATTAGACAAAAAATTCAATTAAAGAAAGAGAGAAGTCCTATCTGAGAGAAAGATAACTAAATAAAATGGATCCGAGAAGGCCGCCCATTTTTAGCTAAAAACGCTTTATATGGATTCGTTCCAATAAATAAGTTTTTTTTGTTATATAAACATTAGGCTCTACAATGCCTAGGCAATTTTGCTCAAACATCGCGCGGCATTGTTCATTACTAACGGACAGTGAAAAACGTTGCAACCATTTTTCGATATCTCGAGCTTGGAATGAGAACTTTGTGATTGCGATCTTAAATCCGCATACAAAAAAAAAAACACTTTTTATTTGGTTTACCATTTTTTATTTTGGCCGATATAAATCAAACTCTCTCCGTACACGTTCACAACGAGATACGCGCTTAATTTGATCAGTACAGTTGAATTTTCACTCAAGTTTCAAAAAATGATTCTTCGCGCGTATCTTCTACACGAGATCTATTATTTTACAGTTGAAAAAAAAGGCCGCAAATCGAAGTTAGTACCATTCTACATTACGTTTCCATCGTTGACGCGCGAAGTTCAGAGTCTTTTTTTTTGGCTGTCATTGTTGCAAATTTTCAAACTTTCGAAATTCACAAATGAGCTCGTGAAATCATGTTCTTAAAAATAAATATAAGTGCTCACTGAACAATCGGTCGATGAAGAAGAAGAAGAAGTGAGTAGCTGAGATTTTTTTGTTCAGTCTGTATCGTTAGTACGTATAAATAGATGTGTTCAGGTTTTTGTACGCCATTTTTTCGTCGATCCATCTACGCGCGTAAGCAACGTTCGCGTACACACCGGGAATACCATTCTTACCGCATCCAATACCCCACGCCACAATACCTGCTTGAGCGTATCGAGAGGGTTCGTGTTGCAGGGGGCAGACCAACGGACTTCCACCATCACCCTAGAAACGTATATTGTTATCCATGGTCGGGTTCTACTGCTAAAAAAAGTACTGCTAAAGTCTCTACTGCTAAAACTGTACTGCTAAACGGGCTCTACTGCTAAAAGCTCCACTGCTAAAACTGTACTGGTAAAAGGCTCCGCTGCTAAAAGCTGTACTGCTAAATGGGCTCTACTGTTAAAAGTGGACTGCTAAAACTAGCTTCTGACAGAGGGCTCATATAAGTCCAACTGATGGAGGTTATACTGTACTTTTTGCGGTTTTTTGACGATTTTTTGGACTTTTTCTGCGAAAACTTAGCTTACTATCGGCGCCATTGTGCTGAACTCGCAAACTTTTCAAAAACATACCCTTTTGCGTTTTAGCAGTTTCAATGATTTCCAATAAAACTTTTCAAAAACGTACCCTTTTGCGTTTTAGCCGTTGAGACTCTTCAGCAGTGCTGCTTTTAGCAATAGAGTCTATCTAGCAGTCCAGTTTTAGCACTAGAGCTTTTAGCAGTACAATTTAAGCAGTAGAGCTTTTAGCATAACAGTTTTTAGCAGTAGAGCCCGTTTAGCAGTAGAATTTTTAGCAGTTCTTTTTTAGCAGTAGAGCAGTAGAGCCTTGTTATCTCATATTTATCATCGAATCGGATAGTTCTTATTTTTTTTTTTGTAGATTTATGAATTCTTTTCCTTAACCCTCCATCAGACATATCGGATCTTCGAAGACCTCAGATCCCCACATTTTCCGCTGCTTAACGATGAATTTGCAAACACTTCGAACTCTGCTAACTCTTAAATTTGTTTTAGAAATATTACATTAACATTATGGGATCTCTGGTGGCTCCATTCGCTCAGTGGCGTTACAGAAGCTGACGCGAGTAACAGAAGGTCAAGTACCATAATATTCCCGATAGAGCAATTTCTATTTTTCCCTCGGGTATTGGCAAACTCGTCGGCTTACCTTGCACGTGTCTGTTCCGGGTTCACCACCGGCGCAAATAAAACTTCGTTCTAGGACAAAGAAGCCTCCCAAACGCGTAGTCCTCAGAGAATTCTGGCACGTATCGCGAGGAACTATTGGAAGCTCGACTTTCTTCAGGACCACTTGATAGTGACCTGCTTGACCTAATTATCGGGAATTCAATCGACTGTTACAATGCTGCCGAATGATGGAATGAACGTTGTTATTTGATATCTCGAGTATTTAAGTGATTATCATTTCTGTTTTCGATACACCCTGATGTTGATAGGTTCGAGCGTGATAAAAGTTTAAATACTCGCCGAATAGATTTTTGCCCCATCCGCTGGCAACACAGCGTGAAAAATCGAACTGGTCGGAGTGACGAGGTAGACACACCACGTCAATGTTCTCAGCAAAATCGACAGGTTCCGAGAGAATTATAATGGCAAAATCATTGCTAAGAGAACCCGAGTTGAATTCCTCGTGTATAATAATTTCGCTAACGCCCCGATCCTGATGAGAAAATATTTCCTTACTCGTCTGAATATCCCATTCACCGGCCCGAACCTTCAGATGATTCGCTTGTCTTCTGCAAAGTGTTATTCTCGTTCAACAGTATACCTTCATCCCTGTCTTTTATTCCGTGGATATTAAACTGTGAAATATGTGAATTTGTAATTACCCTACAACACAGTGAGCTGCGGTGAGCACAGCTCGACTATGTATCAGAGCCCCGCCACACTGATAAGTGTTCGTAAACTGGCCCGTTGTTTGCAGATTAATCTTTTCTTCCCGGAGAATCGCAACCATCCACGGAAATTCACCGAACTGTGCCTCGTTCTTGTCACTAGTTATCCTGAAGCCGACACCGCCCGTATGACGCAATCCGCAACCGTTACGTACAATTGGATCTTGTACTGGCGGGCTCGTGGTGTTTATTACATTCGGAGGCTTGCAGCAGACCTCTAGATAATTTTCACACTCGCCGGCGGATCTTGTATTGGATGAAAAGAATGCTTTTTAACGATATACTCGAAATACTGCACACGAAGATAGAGGTAGTCCTAACTATGAGTTATGATTGCCCAAAGGCGTGAGTGCTTCATTCCATCGGACGCACGTTCGCGACAAATACACAAAAAAATCAAGCGCATTCAAATTCTGAACGTGTACACACATGCGTCTGCATACGAGAGATGTTTTTTTCGCAAAAATCGCGGTTGTGCCAAATTTTCTTCTCCTTTTATTATTTATCAGGACGTGTTGAAGAAAAACGATTCTTACTCCTTCAAGCTACATTATGAGGTATGAAAAATATACATGTGAAAATACAAATTAGAGCTCTCTAACTCAATTGATAACGCTCGATAATCTTTTCCCCGTTCGATTTATATGGCAAATTCGCGCTTTACGTTTTGGCTTGAAAAAAATGTTTGGCAAAAATCTTGGTGTCGAACGGTATTTCCTATCGCTTCAATCTCATGCGCAATGAACGTATATCTCGTGCAAAACGGTTACACGTGATCGTGTGCAACATGCGTTTGTTCGCGTGTATGGGTATAGATATTCTTTCAAATTCTGAAAAAGAATAATTACAACACGGTGAAGCCAACGATAACTGCTTTCGCAGTCTTTGGAAAGTGTTACTCACGAGGTCGTCCCTTGTTCATTCTCATAGTTGTCGCAACCAGATCTTTTATCTATCATTCCCAGTCCGTTCTGAATAATCGTTCCATTTTGGCACCGATAACGCGGGACGCATTCGCAGGCTTTGGGTGTCTCGGGAGTAATCGGATTGACTGGACTAATACCGGGTCCGAGAACCAGTGTCGGGTTCTGAGGTCCACCATTACTTCCACCGTGAAAAATTTCGTTAATCGCAATTCCGACATCTTTGGGTTCCTCCGCTTTTTTTTGCGCTGCTATCGTGAAACTACTGAATTTGTCCACTTCGTTGTAGCCACGGACTTGATCATCGCCGAAGATATCATTGATGAGATCGTCGAGGCTTCTATTGTTCGGCCTTGGTTGCTGCTGTGGCGCTGCGAAACAATAACTCGCCAGTAACAATCCCAATGACAAATTGAATTGCCGCATCTTAGAAATCCGTATGATATTCGTATAGCCTGGTGGGAAAAAAAATGAATGTAAAGCTAAGTGAACGAATATCTTCGGCGCTTCGATCTCGATCTATACAAATAAAACAGTTCTGTGACTAACTGACTGACATATAGATAATTCAAAGCCTAAATCGCTGAAGATAGAAACATGACCTTTGAAAGAGATGTTCCTTAGAAGGTGTAGAGGTGCACTAAGAAAGAATTTTTTGAAAATCAACTCCTAAGGGGGTGAAAGTGAGTGTAAAAGTATGCATGGAAAATTTTATTCCTTCCGTTTGAAAGTTGGTATAAATATTCTTCGAAACAAATAATAGTAGGCATATTTTAGGATTTTTTTTAAACCACCGCTAATCTGGGGTGCAACGAGGTGTTAAAGTTTGTATGAGAAAATCGAATTCCCTACTTTTATCTCAATGAAATTCAGAAGATATGTCCCTTCAGGAGCGCAGAGATGCACTAAGTAAGGATTAGTCGCCCGCATGGTCAACTATATATGGGCTGTTCGAGAGTATCGAGACCCTAAAACTTGAATGTGGTTGCCGAAGAGCACAAATCATACAACGTTGTCTACATAACTATATTGCAAAGCCATATAGTTCTACAGACAACAATGACATTGAATGATATTGGAGTTGAAAGTTGACACTTTTATACTACTATTTCATTGATTACCAACCCTTACCTCAGTCAGTCAACCACCGTGCCTGAGAAATATGACACTCTGCCTCCTTTCTTTATTTCTTACTTTTTTCTCTCTTTGTTCATCGCCTCGCTGGATCAAATCCTAAAGTCTACGAGGACGAAGTCGCGGCCAAAAGCTATAGTCGTTCATATTAGACCCATCAGCTTTCGTAACGCCGATAAGCGCGCGAGGCCCTGAGGAACCCATTCTGTTAACATGATCTTTTTGACAGCCTACGCAATTTAAATTCATCGTAAAAAAGTGATCGTAAACAAGCTGATTGTGAAGAAAAAATTATTGTAGCTGTGACGAATAAACGGCGGAGACCTGGGGGGTCTTCAGAGACCCCACGCGCCTGATGAAGAGTTAATGGAGGGAGAGAGACAACATTAGTGCCGTGGGTGTTACGCGTACAATCGGTGTTACGAACCCGTATTAATGTTACTTCTTTTCCATTCAATTTGAACAAACATTGCAAATCAACGCTGTAGATATCAACGCGTTTTAAGGAAATTTATTTGTGTTGAAACAGTCCGAATGCTTATTCGTTATTATTGTTCGTTTTGTTTCGTTGGAGGAGTTGTCGAGGGATAAGAAATTGTTACTTTCGCCTACAGAGATAACAGAGCTTTTTATTTATATCATTCTCCCTTCTACACCCAGTGCTCGGTGCTTCTCGTGATTGACGGGACTTCCATAAACACTCCGTGCAGTCGTGAGCAATCGGCACACTTCTTGGTGTCGACCACCTCGCGAACAAACACAATAGACATTCTCTCAACACTTTCACCATCTTAAACTATATTATATATAAATTATATTAAACTATAAAATATATAATTATACATTGAAAAAATGAATTTATTCAAATGGAGAAAATCGAAAAACATTATAATTGTAATCGAATTTCGCTGATGTTAGGAAACGCCTCCTCCCTTAACTTTCAACAGCGTATGTTGTTTCGAAGGATCTTATTTTTTTGGAATAAATTAATTAAACAATATAAAATAAAATGTCATCTTATTGAAAACATAATTAAGGGCCTTCCACTTTGTTGTCCCCAGGACTTCCACATCTTAAAAGTCGATCCGGGACAAATGGTTCGATCACTCTGAATGAAAAAAGAAAAAATAAAACCATGTACTTACAAAATAATCGTTCACGACACTCTCCCAGCTCGAACGAATCTGTCCGCAATTAGCATCCGATATTTCGAAAGACTCCGTGATTCTCTTCTGCACTCTTGTACACACACTGCGCATCGTCTCCCTACTATTTCAGCATTAAATACTTGTTGTTTTATCCCCACTTGATTTTTTTCATGTGTAACCGCCACTTTTCGTCTTGTATCTCCCGCAAACGGTCACCACCACTGTAATAAACCACAGCTCTCCCCTCACTCCAAGTGTATCAGACAATTCGGAGTGTTGGGAAATTCCCGAATCGACGCAGAGCAAAATAAGTCGCATCTCGACAGCATTGCCTTTCATCGTAATATGTTCAATGGCCTTAGCGAGAGTTTTTGAAATTGAATTCTCCAGTCTGACCTCGCGATATTCATGATCTTTATGTACGCTCCAAATTAAGATAACCGGCACTGTGCACTTGCCATTTATTGTGACCGCATCACCTCGTCGTTTGCGTTGGACCCAATTACAAAAGTTGACGATCGTGATAGCTGACGATCACGTACAAACTTATTTTCTATAGTACGCACAATGTGTGCATTTGCACCATTGATCGGCAATGATCCCGAGGCGGATGCATCGAATTGTACCCGTAAAAAGCAAAGCAGCTTTACACAGTGCTTAAAGTCAGTCAAACACTACTGTTATCTAGTTCTAGTCTGCTCCAGTCGCTTTGTCGCGCTAGCGTCGCTAGACATTGCTCAATTTAAATCGCTGTATCTCTGAAAATCGACGGTCAAAATTCATGATTTTTTTTACCCGCTTCGTCATATGTTCCTCTGTTATTTAGAATTAAAAAAAAAATCTGTAGAAAAGTTTCGAAGTTATGGCGTGTAATGTGAAATGTTCCACTGCTCCCCATAAGAACACGTGTAAAACCGTGAAGGCCTTATATACGCGAAAAATTTCAAAATTTTTCATTTTTATTTTATTTTTGATTACCTTAGCCTGAACGGCTAGGAATATTTTAAGCTTTATAGAATTGAAAAATTCCAAAAATTGTTAAAGTTACAGCATTCAGAGCGTAAAAACTTTTATTTTCTTGGAAGCCGGCGAATTACGCCTTACTGCCACTGGAATTCAATATGAAAAGGCAACAAAGGAAGCAAGGATTGCCACCAGAAACGACAAAAAACATGCTGGAGACGTTTTAGATGCCGAGAAAGGCCCCACATATAGAGCAGGATGCTATTAAATAAGGTAAGATTGCATTTATAATAGATACCACGCGGCGCGCCCGACCGCCAACTTCAAAGCCGTTTTTCCACGATTCACTTTTTTGAACCTTGTGAAAGTTCTAACTCTTGAACAAAGGTTCAGATCGCTTTGAAATTTTCACAACGTATTCTTAGTATCATCACCTATCGTGTGAACAACAGAAACAAAAATTTCAATGACACAATATATTCCAATATAACCTTTTTCAGTTTTTACATGGTAATCATCGTTAATATATGTTTATATCTGAGCGCGTATTTATACATACGTCAATCTGTGTTCAAATAGAAACTTTTATTGACGATGTTTATAATGTCATAACCAAAAATAGGTAATATTGCGCTATATTAAATATTCTAGACTATTAATAAATTGATTTTAATAAAGAGATAGATAAGATAGTATTGTGGTGGTTTTAAAGTGGGTTGTGAATTAAATGTTAGCTACATAATTAAAAGCCGAATATAATTTACTGTTACAAAAAAAATATATTCATGCGTTTGTGTTTTGGGGACATCTATTGTCGGCCGCGATTTTCCCAGTCCAGCCGGTCGCCCCCACGGCGAAGCCGGTCCACGATGCGATTCTCAATTTCTTTAATTTTAGCGTCGCAAAATGAGCTTCGTACGACCTCCGAAAAAGAAAATGAACGAATATAAATAGGATTTTATAATGTTAGGAACAATAAAATATTTCGGAAGACCCCAGGTCTTCAGAGACCCCACGTGAAAAAGAAACACCTTCCGCTCTGTTGAATGCCGAACAACGTCTTTCAACAGCAAACATCAGCAAAAAGACGGTCCTATTTTGTTATGTTGGAGAAAAAAAAGTTGCAATCCTCTTTAAAGACACATGTGGGAGACTTATAAAAACTCCACCATGACGATAGAAATTGGATGTATTATTTCTTTGTTTGTTCTAAGCCTGTAGGTAAAATGTGGGGTTTGCAGATTATATTTGCATGTATTTTTATCGGACGTGCTTAGACTCGCACGTACGATGAAAAAAAGTGCAATGGAAAAATGCTAAAGAATTCTTTAGTCTTTCAGTGCGGCTAATTAATGTAAGAACGAAACTTTTCTTCATATGATTGTAGGATAATCAAATGTAACGTACTGAAATTCTGCTTTATTTCTCGTTTGCTTATCACCAAACTGTACAGCGGCGCTGTGAACAGTTGGGCCATTCGAAAATTGCAGCCCTCATCGAAACGAAAAGTGTTCTGATCCTGCGTAGTGTGTACCATCACTAATACAATATTTGTTTGTAATTCCGTTCGCAAGTTTAGGCTTCGTGGCACTTCACTCAGCTCGAAAGTTATACACGAAATGTTTATATTTGACAAGAAATGGTTTATATTTGTATTTTCGATGAGCATAGCACTCGTTATTGCATTGAGTCGAATGTGCGACTACCATCACCATTGGCAAGGTAAGAAGATTGCGCGTGTTCTTCAGCCTTTTGAACTTCATTTTAAACATTCTCTTTTCTATTACGAACAATTTATATGTCGTGGCATTTTCAATTTGACAGATGTAGTGGTCGAATCGGCGTTCGGTATTTCCATTACTTACCTATGCTACTGGCATTACTATCCGCCGTTGGATTCGCAAGTTTGTCACAAACCCTACACCATCATTATACAAAAAAATTCAACTCGAAAAAGAGAAAAGACCTATCCGAGAGAAAGATAAGCAAATAAAATGGATCTGAGAAGGCCCGCCATTTTTAACGAAAAATACCTTATGTGTATTCGTTCCAATAAATAAGTTTCTTTGTTATATAAATATTTTATGTACAAACGAAACGATGCGAAGAAGTTCAGCTTCGCTGCAATAGACTCTAAAATGCCTAGGCAACTTTGCTCAAACATCGCGCGCATTGTTCGTTACTGGCAGACACTAACGAATGTTGCAACTTTTTTAATGATATCTCAAGTTTGGCGTGAGAACTTTGGGACAACGATCTTAAATCCACATACAGAAATACTTTTTACTTGGTTTACCGCTTTTAATTTTGTCTGGTATAAATGAAAGTCTCTCCGTACACGTTCACAATGAGATACGCGCTCAATTTGGTCAGTACAACTGAATTTTCACTCATGTTTCAAAAAATGATTCTTCGCACGTATCTTCTGTACGCAATCTATTATTTTACAGTTTATAAAAAAAAGGCCGCAAATCGAAGTTAGTACATTGTACGCTACCTTTTCATCATTGACGCGCGAAGTTCAGAGTCTCTTTTTTGCTATCATTGTTGCAAATTTGTAAACTATCGAAATTCACAAATGAGCACGCGCGAACATGTTCTTAAATATAAATATAATTGCTCACTGAGCAATCGGTCGATGAAAAAATAAGATAGAAGTGAGTAGCTGAGATTTTTTTTTGTCCAGTCTGTATCGTTAGTACGTATAAGTATAAGTGTCCAGATTGTTGTACGCCATTTTTTCATCGATCCATCTACGCGCCTGAGCAACGTTCGCGTACACGCCGGGAATGCCATTGTCACCGCATCCGATACCCCACGACACGATACCCGCTTGAGCGTATCGAGAGGGATCGTTTTGTAGGGGGCAGACCAAAGGACTTCCACCGTCACCCTAAAAACATACAATATTATCTCATATTTGTCGTAAAATCGGATATTCCTTATTGATTTTTTTTTTTTGCAAATGGATTCTTTCCTTTTTTGACCCTTCATCAGGCTTGTGGAATCTTCGAAAATTTCAGATCCACAAATTTTCGTAATCACTTTTACTATAATTTTTTTCATAGTCTTTTACCACTGCTTAACGATGAATTTTCAAACTCTGTTAACAATTAAATTCGTTTTAAAAGTATTACGTTAACATAATAGGGTCTCCGGAGACCCCACGCGCTTAGTGGCGCTACGGAAGCTGACTCGCCTGACGGAAGATCAAGTACCATAGTATTCCCAATAGAGCAATTTCCACCTTTCCCTTAGGGATTGCCAAACTCGTCAGCCTACCTTGCACGTGTCCTTTCCGGATTCACCACCGGCGCAAATGAAACTTTGGTTTAGGACGAAGTAGCTTCCCAAACGCGTAGTCCTCAAAGAATTCTGGCACGTGTCGTGAGCAACAATTGGAACCTCAACTTTCTTCAGAATCACTTGATAGTGACCTGCTTGACCTAAGTATCGGGAATTCAAATTCACCGTTACAATACTGCCGAATAATGATGGAATGAACGCCGTTGTTTGAAGACTCGAGTATTTAAGTGATGATGATTTCTGTTTTCGATACACCCTGATGTTGATACGTACGTTTGAACGTGGTGAAAGTTTAAATACTCACCGAATACATCTTTGCCCCATCCGCTGGCAATGCAGCGTGAAAAATCGAAGCGGTCGGAGTGACGCGGTAGACACACGACGTCAACGTTGTCAGCGAAATCGATGGGTTCGGAGAGAATTAGAATGGCAAAATCGTTGCTAAGGGAACCCGAGTTGAATTGCTCGTGTACTATAATTTTGCTAACGTCTCGATCCTGATGAGGAAAAACTTCGTTCTTCGTCTGGGTATCCCATTCTCCGGCTCGAACCTTCAAATGGTTCGGCTGTCTTCTGCAAAGTGTTATTCTCATTTGTCAGTAGGCGAAAGTGGGGTACAATGTATCACGGGGCACTGTGAGCTAGATGCGATTTCTCGGAGGTTTATAGCTCGTAAATTCCGATTTTTTTTTGTGTTGGACCGCGATTTATATTTGGTTTCGTCAGGCTTAAAACAAATTCGGTAGCATCTCACAAAGAATTATTGAAAATTAAAAATTGATTTGAAACTTGGAAAAAAAAACATTACGCCCGCCGGAAAAACTCAAAATATAACGTAACTTTCTGTAGCGTCTCGGGTTTTCGGTCCTGATCGATAGTTTTATTATTCATGATGAGCTCAGAGACTTGTGTTTTTCCATTCGTAGTTTAATTAATAGTTATTTTCATCAATAATCAAATATTTAACTAGTGGGGTACAATGTATCACCGAGATGTGGGGCACAATGTCCCGACTCCCAATGAGGAAACAAAGAAGTGATGACGCTCCGAAGAAGCGCAATGTGTCACGGGCCGCTGTCAACGACGTGCGATTTCTCGGAGGTTTGTAGCTCGCAAATTCAGAAATTTTTTGTGTTGGACCGTGATTTATCTATTATTTATGTTATCTATGTTAGAAAAATATAAGAGTTTCAACCGCCTCTTCGTACCCTACGTTTTGCAGTAGTTAATAAACTGTACCCACCTATATGAAACATTGTACCCCTCCCATGGGGTACAATGAGCCAAGCCGCAAATTTTTTTCGATCCCATTATTTTGGTATTTTTAATCTTTTTGCAAAAAAATATAGGAGCTTCATTGTACGCCCAAAGGTCTAGAAAATCGCTTATGACCTTTTTTCTCTAATCAGACTACCTTGATTAGAGTAAAAATTCGTGAGAAAAAAAGTGATACACTGTACCCCACCTTTCCCTATATCTTCATCGTTGTACTTTATTGTGTCGATCCTCAACGAATCTCGATAACAGAGGATCCGTTATATTCGCTCCTCCGTCTCAGAGTCTCTTTTCCGTTTACGGGAATTGAAATCGAAAATGAATTTGTATTTACCCAACGACACAGTGAGCTGCAGTGAGCACAGCGCGACGATGAATGAGAGCCCCACCGCATTGATAAACCTTCAAAACTTGATCCGGCGCTTGCTGATTAATCCTTTCTTCCCGTAGAATCGCGACCGTCCACGGGAATTCGCCGAATTGTGCCTCGTTGTCTTTGTCACCGGTTATCCTGAAGCCGACACCGTCCGGATGACGAAATCCACAACCGTTACGTTGTAATGGTCGTTGAGTCGTCGATATCGTGGGATTCACTAAATCCGGAGTCTTGCAGCAGATCTCCAGATAATCTTCACACGGCCCGGAGAGTCTGTATTGGACGAATGGAAATATTTATTTTTTAAACAATTTATTCGTAATACTACACCGGAGACAGAGGTCGACCTAGCCATGAGTAATGATTGCCCAAAGACGTGCATTCTTCATTTTATCGGACGCGCGCCTCGCGTCAAGTACAAAAATAAATAAAGCGAATGAAAAAATGTATACGTGTACACATCCACATGCGCTTGCAGACGAGAGATTTTTCGTAAAAATCGCGGTTGAGCTCCGTGCCCCTTTATCAAATTTATATTTCCCTTAATTATTCGTCAGCACGTGATGAAAAAAAAATTGATTCTCAGTCCTTCAAGCTACATTATAAGGCATGAAAAAGATGCATACCAATTTGAAGCTCTCTACACGGAGAGAATTAAAAAGTAATTTTTGTCGTGAATTTCACGGTAAAAATTACCGTGATATATTTCAATGTGGTGACAAGTGAGAAAAGCATAATAATTCGTATGCGACAAGTTTTTTTTAACTCACGTTACAGAAAATTTCAAATACGTAGCTAAAATTTTACTATACAAGAAGGGTAGCGCGCACGATAATTTTTACCGAGTGCACAATACATTTTCCTATAACACTCATTAAATTTTATAATAAATCTTAAAATAACTGTTATAAAGACGATACTTTTTTATAGACATTTTTGAAAGGCATAAAATAATAAAATGCACAGTAAAATTTCGCTGATATTATATATTTTTTAAATTTAAGTTTTGCGTATTTTGTTACACATCAAAATTTACTAGAAAATCTGGTAAAATTTTCTATCTGAAGAAGAAATTTGATTTTATTTTCGTGATAATCTGTGTTTTACTCAGTAATAATAAGCGAAGTTTCAGGGTTGTCATCTGGTTACCGTTACTGCACGGTAATTTTTAACATTTAATTCTCTCCGTGTTTAACTCAAGTGACAGCGCCCGATAATTTCTTTTTCCCCGTTCGATTGACACGCGAAATTCGTGCTTTACGTTCAAGCTTGTAAGAACTGTTTGGTAAAAATTCCAGTGTCGATCGGTATTTGCCATCGCCTCAAGCTCATGCGCAATTGACACGTATAGCTCGTGCAAAACAGTTACACGTGCTCTCATGCAACATGCGTTTGTTTGTGTGTATGTGTAAAGATATTCCTGGAAATTCCCGACAAGTGTTATCACATCACCGAGTAGCAAACGATAACTGCTTTCGCGGTCTTTGGGACGTATCACTCACGAGGGTGACGCTTGTTTATTGTGGAAACCGGACCTTATATCTATGAGTCCCATGCCGTTCTGATTAATCGTTCCATTTTGGCACTGATAATACGGGACGCATTTGCAATCGTCGGGTGTCCCAAAATTATTCGGATTTTTTGAACCAAGGATGGTTCCAGGATTCCTATTAAGTGGATCATCATCCTTAATAGGCTTGCTTCCATTCCGAAAAACGTTGTTAATCAGATCCCCGAGACTTCCGGGTTCCGGTGCTGGTGTCCTCAAACCGCCGAGTTCGTCCTCTTCGTTGTTATCGCGGCCTTGATTAGTTTTGAAAACATTAGTGATGAGATCATCGAGGTTTTCACCGTTCGACTGCGGCTGCTGCTGTGGCGCGGCGATACAATAACTCGCCAATATCAATCCCAACAACAAGTTGAACTGCCACATCTTAGAAATCCGTGTGATATTTGTATAACCTGGTGGCAAAAAAAAAAGTGCGTTACATGAATGTAACGCGACGTGAACGTATATCTTCGGCGCTTTCAACTCAATCCTTCATATTAGACGCGTCAGCTTTCGTAACGCTTGTTAACCGCGCAGGATCTCCGGGATCCCCATTCTGTTAACGTTATCTTTGTGTCAGAACAAGGATAACAGGTTGCGTAATTTGAATTGCTTGTAAAAAAAGTGATAGCCGATTGTGAAGCAAAAATGATCGTAGCCGCGACGACGAAGTTGGGGGGACCTGTGGTCTTCAGAGACCCGAGCCCCCCCCCCCCCCCCCCTCCCACGCGCCTGATGAAAAGTTAAATGGAGGGAGCGAGACAACAACATATGCGCCGTGGGTATTACGTATCCAATATGTTTTACAAATGAGTATTAATGGTATTTATTCCATCCGATTTGGGCAAACATCGCAAATCAACGGTGTAGATATAAAAGCGTTTTCAGGGAATTGATTTGTCGCGCATTTGTGATGTCATAATAGCGAGAGGATCGCCTATGCGTGTGTGCGACGCACGAATCGGTTGGGCATAACCTCTGTTGCGCAATATCGTCATCTTTGCTATTCGTTTATGTACCTACAACAATCACCAACGCTTGTGCTTGTTGAGCTCATCATTTCTTTTTTCTACGATCATTGAGCTCTGAAATTGATCGCTTATTGATATTTCTTACCGTCTCTATCTCTCTCTCTCCCTCTCTCTCTCTTCCCCACCTCAGCTATGTAACACGCCCAGTTTCTCTCCCCCTTTTTCTTTTCATCCTTGACTTTTTGTTCAAGGACCTTGGCAGTCTGACACACGCGTTCAACCATCCATCATAAACATCCGAGATGTACAGCACTCTAGTAGTATTCGTCAAAGCACGAAAAGTCTCGGTCTTTTACAATTAGCATACTAGAATCACGACCTTGATGTGGTCAAGCTACACGCACGATTCTCCTCAGCCAAGAGACTATAGCAAACGGGATTAATTATAGTTGGCTCTTTATGCAACTCTGATCAATTTAATTCAGCATTTGTGACGAGTAGAATATTCAGAGAATATTTGCGCGCATTCGAACGTTACGGAGGTCAACGTACAACTACGATTTTACCTGCTGACCACGGCTCAATCATTATTTGTGTTATATTCTATTTGTGTATTCGAGAATACTCCATTACGACGACCGTCACAAAGAAATGCCTTGATTATTGTAGTGCTGCGAGGAAAACTTCGAATAAGCAAGTATTCGGCGAATTTACGGTGGAAAAGTTCGAACTTGCGTGAAAAAGATTATTGAATCGCGTAAAACATGTAAAGGAACGTTCTGAGAAAGAGACTGGTAAATTCATGCGAATGTACACGTGTAATTTGAAATTCCCGACTGCTAAGCGTCATTACCATAGTAGCCGCGTTCACGTCGGCGCAGACAAACAATTCTCCCAGGACGCGGTAGTTTTTTTTTTTTTTTTTTTTTCTTCAACGAGGAAACTACGATCTTACGGAAACTACGGTACGATCATCAGCGTCGAGGCATTGAAACTTAAAAAAAAAAATATAACTCTACCCGCCGATTGTACTACTGCACTATTCGTATGTTAACATTCACTTACTCCCGCGTTCACTCGAATCATGTTGTAACTACGCTATACCCGTTTACAACTGGCCATAAGCATCTGCAGACAATTAAATTGCACGATGATAGAAGTATTTTTGTTGTCTCTGTGCAGAGAATGCGAATTTCTACTGCGAGGGTAAACTCATTGAGTTTTTTCGAGATCAAATCGACCGCGTGAGATATTCATAGCATCTTTTTTTTTTACATTGAATGATGATTGAAAAATCAGATGTATCCAGACAAAATATTCTCGATATTCTTTGCTGAAAATATTTTCGCAGCCACAAACGTTGAAATGTTCAAACGTTACGTATACTCTGGCCACTTGAGCGTGTAATAAATTCATCATTTTCCCAGCGTTTTGTTTCTGCCTTAACGATCCGTATCGCGGATATTCTTATTCAAAAGTATGATTCGATCAAACGATTGCGATACTCTACACCGAGGAGGGTGATACTATCAAATAATGGCTATACTTCAAGAAAAATATTGACCTTCAATCCTTAGTTAGGCGCGTGGACTCTGCGAAGACCTCGGGCGCCTACATTTGTATCGCTACAGACGCAATATATTTTTCTCAAAAAAAACGGCTATAAATTTTCGACAGGGAATTAGAAATGTGCAACCTGTTGATCCTTGTTGCAGAATGGGCGACCGTAATTTTTATACTCCTAAAATTCTTTTCAACATAAAAACGTTATATTAAGAAAATGGGGTCGCCAAACCGTACACGCTGAAGAAAGCTGACGCACCAATTGGAAGGTTGATAATAATATTTAAAAAAAAAAAACAGGAAATTCGTGGAAAAAAGGGATTTACACATTCGTAAACTTTTTACCGTACGAGACGAGTTTGCTGTTTATTGGGTATAAAATACCGAATAAAAAGAATATTTAACGTGCGTATCCCATGCACATGACACAATATGTTGACCTGAGGTATTAAGACTCTCTCTCAAGTATGAATAAAAAATCAGGCTGTCATCCTGTTTTCCGTTCACCCGTCGCTATCGACACGAGTGAGGTGCTCTTCTCAACATTTTTACTTCTGTCCTCTGCGATTGTATGAGAACAGAGTACGAGGCGATGCGGGCACCTCGATAAGTATTAAATTTAACCAATTTATTAACACAGATGACGATTTTTGCGGCCACACAAGTCTCATCGAATGGATAAGATGACCAGTGCAAAAAAAAAAAATCATCGAGAATTGTTGCATGAATATTCAAGGTTAACGCCTCGTGATCATAAGTATCGAACAGGTTTATGTTTTACGTCTCAGGAACGTCAGCATTGATACTCCGTGGCGCGCCTGTCCAACTCCGAAATCCCGTTCGAAGCGATTTTTTAAAATATTCCATAATAAAAAATAAAATCCTGCCTTATCTGGAGAGAGAGTCGAAATATTAACAAAATATATCGTCGATATTGAAGAACCCGAAATGCATAATTATCGCATATATAGCACGATGTATTGAAGACTCAGGATTGCGGATGCGAATAACTCGTCTCGTATCTGGGGAGGGACATTCTCCAATTATTAATCGATGCGGAATCAATCATCATCGATCTAGCAATTCCATATACTCTTGAAAGTGTTCTTTATTGGTCTTTTTAAATGTTAAACTTTATCCTCGACGACCAAACGAGTTTGCATTCGCCAGGAAGTTGTCGAAAAAGTTTTCGCAAACAATAAAAAGTGGGCGTAACGTGACAACTGTAAATGTAAGCGGACCAGTTTGGTGGATTCCCTACTAAAATCAATTGGGCGAGATCATTTTCGATGCAAACGCTTCGTCCGATTCTTTTGTTCGGGTAAAAATAGCTTTCTTGGGTTAAATAAGAATTGGGGAACAACGGAATTAGAAAATTCGTGACCATCGAACAATTTTGCATCGAATAGGATCTTGTGGACAGCCTGACAGCTGTAAATGTAGGCGGACCATTTTTGATTCTCTACCCAAAGCGAGTAGACAATATTATTATTATTATATTCTATTATTTTATATTATTATTATATTATATTATTATATTAATTATATTATAATTATATTCTATTATATTTTATCTTGTTCAGAGATAAATATATATAGAAGGGGTTTTTCTTGGCTGCTTTTTTTATACATCGCTTCTTCCCTTATGCGTTACCTTAAGGCGAAGTAGAAGGTGTACCACGTGATATATGAGTGCAAGAGAGATAGCTAAAATTTTTCGAACCGAGATTTCTCAAAGATGAATAATTTTTTGGGCAAAAGAAAATCATCAAGCTCTGTGTCAGGATATTCTCCAGAGCCTGATGCTTTGTTTTTCCTCAAAAACCTTAACCATTTATGAGAAAACTGGGTTGGAAAATTTGTGAGGTTATGTTGACCTTGTACATGCCCTTAAGGGGTTACGTAGGCTTGAAAATTTCAAAAAATCCATTTTTTTTTATGATCTAATAGTACAATGTCTAGAATATTCTCCCAAAGTTTTAAGTCAATCGGAGTAAAAGTCGAGGAGAGAGAGCCTTTGGGAAATCCCCCCGTTGGGAAAAACCGGCCGGGAGCGACGCAGGTATACGCATTTTTCTCAAAACACTATTTTTGAAGTCGATGGACACGATTTCTCAAAAACGAATGCACCGATCTTACCGAAATTTTGCACACTTCTTCAAAATAGCATTGACTAATGATTGAACAAAGTTTTTTTTTTCTCGATTACAACTAATTTTACATGGCTATACGTAGTGTAAATTATACGAAAAATGGAACTATTTTGCATACAACTCTGCCAAAAATTCGAATTTCAATTTTTTTTCAAACCCTTCATTCAATCACGAGCTATACTTATCTACTAACAAAAAAAAATTGGTTTTTTAGTTTCAGATAAAGCTATTATGAGTTATCCTGCCCACCACGAGGACACTTTTTTTTAGAGGTCTCCGGAAGCCAGGTCCCATCGGCTAAATTTCCCAAATTTTTGGATGAATTTTTAAAAAAATATTGTTGAAATGTTGCTCTTTTATGTGCTTAAAATTTTTAATAAAATAATTTATATATTATATTTTAAAAAAATAGAGAAAATATGCTTTTTTTTGCTTCGAAACCCACGTAACCCCTCAAAATATCCGGGTTACGTGACTCTCGAGTGGGTCATCAGAATCAGAGCTTGCTCATCCCGGAGTTCAGAGATAAAACAAGTGACCTAAGCGAGACGATAAACAACGACAGGAGCATGTTTTCTCCAGACCTCGAGGGGTTAACACGCGATCATCGTCTTGCACCTATCGTTAAACTTATCGATGGCCGAGAATTATTGTAGCAATCGGATTGTAAAAAAAATTGCCACCAATTGGAAACTACGTTGGAAATAGTGAGGCTTTAGCTTACATCATTTTCCTACACTATTATGGGTAAAAAATGTTTTTCGCAACACGAGATTCAAGGACTCAAAGAAATATATATGTTTTCACATATGCAATGTTTTATTACGACCGCTACCAAATACTAAGCACAAAGAAACAATTTTATGCGTATGCCCAAAAAATGTGTATCCGGGCAATGAAGAGCTTCAAAAACTCAGAAAGATAAAATAGACAGTGAAATTGATATGCGTCCGAGGGTTGAGAGAATTCAGATCACAAGCGTGACCCCAAGCCATAAAAACTGATTAGCCGTGATAATGACGCGAATGCTGAAATGAGTGTTCCTATTTTTTTTTTTTTATACACGTGTGCAAGATCATACACGTATATATGGGGCATTCCATACCAATTCGACCTGAGTCTGACCCTCGACCCCTCAAATCTGGTTCCCGATTTTTCCTATCATTACTCTCACTCTGTCAAGCAATTACAATTCTTTTCAGATTTTTCAAAATAAATTTGAGCGCGTCATGAATTTTTGAATTTTTTTTTTGAACACCTCGATGGCCGTAATCGAAAAATCTGAAAAAATTCCCAAAAATACAGTGTCAGATATAAAAAATGTTGGTGTAAAATTCATAATGTCTGGGCTTTTGCTTCAACCCGTTTTTTAGCTTTTTCAGCAAAAAAAAAATGAAAAAAATAAGAAGCAGAGGTCAATTTACTGTAGACTGTTGCTCGAAATTTTGCCCCATATACAAGTTACGATGTACCCGCGTACGTAACACGATGGTTTTTTCATACAGCAAAATTTCGAAAAGAATCACGACTCATTACCCGAAATTTTACGTTTCGGAACTGCTTCTGACGTTATTCGTTATAATGCCTTCGATGATCGCGTGATCCGCCAATGCAGCAAATGTATGTGTGTGCACTGTGAACGTTGACAACAATCATTGCATTGATTTATGATATAAGAATTAAAATAATTAATAAGGAACGAAAATGCGATTTACACGTGACATGATAAAAACACCAAAATAAAAAACGCACATGGTAGAAAAAAATGGGCTGCTTCTTGCTTTAGAAAGATTCATAATAAACGATAAAAGTTGCAAAGCTGCTAAAACACTAACGTTGTGAGGATGTGAACGGAAAAGATAAGTGCAGGGTCGATTTTTGGGGGCTGAAGCCTTGAGTCCTTCACAAATAACTTTTTTAGGTAAAATATGCTGACGAATGGTAGGCAACACTTATTTTTAAAAAATCACTTTAGAGATCTGACAAAGAAAAAAAAAGTTGTCACATTAGCATTAAGTAATTTGTTTCATAACATTGCACAGCGTATTTCTGTCAAAAATAATGACAAACAGCAAACACGATGGAGTCTCTATAAAAGAAGATATTCCATGGATTATCATTTTTTAGATGTCGCGTGGATTGAGCCAAACATTTGTTTCTTAAAATTTGGGGTGTATCCGGTACAAAGAAATATTGGTTTACTGATATTGTTTTTTTTTCAACTGCTAAAAAACGTCTATGAAAGTTTTAGTACTTAGCACCAAATACTTCCACCCCCTCTCCCCTCCCTAGTATATGCTGTTTATCTAAAAAGAGTTTACTTTAAAATTGCACAAATGAAAAGGGGAAAAAACTTGTAAGTCGGTAAGTCCAACTCATGTGTAGTGTATAGTATGTAATTACACTATATTACACTATAAAGTATATAATTATACATGAAAAAAAAAAACATAATTGTAATCAAATTCAGCTCATGTACTTACAAAATAGTCGTCGATCACGACTCTCCCAGTTTGAATGAATCTGTTCGCAATTGGCACCCGGTGTTTCGGGAGACTCGTCGTTCTCTTCTGCACTGTTGTACACACACTGCGCATCATCACCCTACTCTTTTAGCATTAAATACGCGTCGTTCTATCCCCACTCGATTTTTCATGTGTACCCTCCACTTTTCGTTTTGTATCTCCCGCGAACGGTGACCACCACCGGATTATCCAGAGCATTGCTCTCACCACGCTGTCCCCCTCCAACCGTTATTATATCGCGTAATATGGAGTGCTGGGAAAGTCCCGAATCAGCCGAGAGTGAAATAAGCCGCATCTCGACGGTATTGCCCTTCACCGTGTAAGAGGTCCAATGACATTTGCGGGAATTTTTCGAAATTTGATTCTTCAGTTTGACCGCACGTTAGCCATGACCCGTATGTATGCTCTACCTTTAGATAACCGGCGCTGTTCACTTGCCGTTAATTGTGCCAACATCCCGTCATCACTTACGTTGGACCCGATTACAAAAATTTGCGATCGTAATTGCTGACCACACCATGCCTCGTTGATTTTCAATCGTACGCACAGTGTGTGCAATTGCAATATCAATCGGCAACGATCGCAAGGGTCGATGCAACGAATTGTACTCGTGATCGATTTAGTTTCGACACAATCGAAATCTTAGCAACAAGGAAAAATATTTTTCATTACACAACTGAACGCTGATAAATCGGACAAAAGGGAACAGGAGAACACATATCGCGAATACAGGGTCGCACACATGGAAATTTGTCGAATCCGCATAACAGAATGTCGAATTTGCGCATCGCTCGTAGCTTTGAATTATTAAATCTTCATTAGACGCGTTCGCTTTCCCAAAGCCAGTAAAAGCGCGTGAGGTCCTTGGGGTCCGCATTTTCTTGATGCTATATTTTGATCTCTAATTCGAGTATAGAACTGTACACTGAAAATTATGACCGTACTTCCTGCAACGACGTTTAAGTTTATTGTTAAAAAATCATAACCAATCAAGCGTAAAAATATTGTAGCGGTGACGATAAATGCGTAAGGCCCTGGGGTCTTCGAAGACCCCACACGCCCAATCAAGGATTAACACTGAAATTAGGTTATTAAATGATTTTTTTTTCATTGTACAGCTCATGTGCGGTTTTTAAAGCAAAGTATTTTTCTTTTTTTTTCAACAATTAACAATGATATAGCACTTTGAAATTATTGTTCTGTTCGGCTCTGCAAAAACGCGCCGAGAGCATCCGAAGTTACCCGAGCGCTCTGTGATACGCTCTTACCATACGAACTACTCGTGTGATAAGAGTATTCTGTCAACGATGGAAACGACAAAATCGTATAAACCTTATTTCGTTTCTCTTTGTATAAATACGACGAAAAGTGCCCTAATAGGTATTTCTGAATGTGTCACAAGACATAAAACGTCGAAATCTGTGCTTCGATGCAGCACGACGTGTCAAGCCGAAATCATTGTCCACTTATTTTTGCTGTAAATACCACGTTGATGTCAGTGTAAACGCCCAGGTAGCAATTTCCAGATAGTTGCCCAGAAGTTGTCTAATTGGACACCAAATGTCCGCTTGGAAGTTACCTACAAGTTATCATATGTCCAACAGTTATCATTTTGGATGGTTGTTAACTTTGAGGTAACCTTCGGGCGGACATTTGGTACCCGTTTAGCTGACTATTGGACAACTTTTTGAAAATTGCTACTTGGGCGTGTTATAACATGAACTATAGTGAAATATTTTTTTTTAAATACGTCTTTTTGAAAATGCTTATGATACGTAGCTGCAATAACTGACACAATTTATCAAGCCTCTCCTAACCTAAAAATGTTCATTTATCCACAGTCGGTAAATTATTCGAATTTGCTTTCACAAATCCACCTTCACACATCGTTGCACGAACATTAAACTATATTTCGACTTTTTCAGAATGCTCGAGATTTTTAGATGTAAAATGACAAAATTTGACTTTTGTATACACTCGCGTGTAAGCCGTATACGTAGTCTATTCGGTCGCGTTCGAGCGGTGGGGTTACAAACGCCAGTGCCGATAGCGTGACATTTCGCGCCAACATCTATAATTTGAATTATCGTGATATAACAACAATTAATAATGATCTTTAGAATTATGTCAAAGAAAAACCCTTTTGACATTCGGTTGTAATATCACAAAAGATCAATTCTAAAAAAAATTCGAACTTCTTTTTTTAACAACTCAATTCTTAATAATCGAACCTGTATCGTATGTTAGAACCCTGTAACTCTGTGTGTTAGAATCGAACTGTACGCATATGGTTCTAACACACAGAGATTTGGTCTGTCGGCATACGATACATCGTCGCGTGTCAGGCTTGTGGCATACACTGTGCACAGCCTTCCTAAGCGATTCGTCATGCTTGACGTATGAACACACACGCGTCCACATTTGTATTAAATCTGTGGTATTGTTGCGAATCTTATCGAAAGATCTGACCCAACGATGCGCAAAAATTATACCTCGTCCACATATGCTCTTGTTGCTAAGTGTAAACACGGTCCTATAAATACGAAAAATAAAACGAGCTGACAATGACTGAATGATTCGCGAAGATTATCACCTTCGAGCAACATAGATTGTTATTTGTATATTATCAGATTAACTTTTATTGTATACGAAGAATAGGTCATCGCAATGGCTATTCGACTGTCACGCAATCTGCCATTTTGTAATCCTGGCGTAGATCGTTCGCGATTAACGTGTACCGACACTCCCACTCATTTCATATACTCTCGTTTACTCGACTCGCGGGATCGACACACCACAAACTAACACTTCGGTTCGAACATTTTGTACGCAATTAACACAATCCAAACGACGAATAGGTTGCTTCACGAAGTCGTTTCGAATTGTTATAGGGGAAGTTTCAGTACGAAAAAAAAATCCTCCACCGTGACAATGTTAACACATTGCCGTGACCAGGATTCGAACCTGGGTTACTACGGCCACAACGTAGGGTCCTAACCACTAGACGATCACGGCTACTGGAAGAAGTGAATGGAACGATCCGAATTGCATACACCAGATATTACCGACGTAACGAGTTTTGTGTCTACGCTCCGCGTAGCTTAGAATTACATCCTAGAGAACAAGCACATCGTACGAGATAGTCAACTTTATTCGAGGCTCGCTCGTAGCCTGGTTGTTTCGAAATACATTAAATTTTTATGTGACGTCAGTATCTAGTGTTACGTGTTATAATATTCAGTTTTTTCGACATGATAAGATCATACGGCAAACTTGACAATTGTGATTACTGAGCTTACATTTTTTTACGTAAAGTTATATAGCATGTTTGTTGTTAGTGCAGAAGCTGAGAAAAAGAAACTTCAACTCTTGTAACATGCTTATCTCAAAAACGTATCTAGGAGTGTATACTGAAAATTATGATCGTCCATACATTCGGCAACAAGGATGAACAGGTGACACATTTTAATATCATTGTTGAAAAATGGTGACTAATTTTTGTCATAATTATTATAGCGGTGACGACGAACAGGAAGGAACCTCGGGTCTCGGGAAACCCCATTTGCCTAATGTCTGACGTTTTTTTTTGTTATTTTGACAACAGCAGTGCTAGGTCATATATGTATACAACGAGCGGCAAGAATCGTGAATACAACATTATTCGAAATTTATCAAAAGCTTCACAACCTCTGACCCTCTTACCAGAATAACTGCTGTTGAATTGATAAGAAAACTTATGGTGTTTGCGTAAAAATATGACGTAACTGTAACATCGAAGTTTGTTCCGGATCGGGAAACAGATCGATTACAAAACCAAAATTGAATCTATGACTTGAAAATCGGCCATACCGGGCTAAAGTGTTCTACTTCGCGTTGAATACGCCCAAACGATTGCAATATATCACATTGAGCCAGGTGTGAATTTCAAGTAGAGGAATTGTGGTGAAATGAAACAACGATCCAATCTCACCAAGCACGACAGTATCATAAAACTCCGTAGGTTGCCATTTGCTGATCAATCCACTGGCGGAATTGCGAAACGCTCGCGTAAACAGCTGGAATGTTGGTCTCTCCGCATCCGATGCCCCAGGACACTATTCCCGCCTGTACATAACGTTTATAACGTGTAAACCGTATCAGTAAGCCTGGATACTCGGGTTTGTATCTATGGACTTCCAACTGATCGTTGGAATTATACGAATCGGGGAAATTTTTATTATTTTATTATTTCACTTTTTATTTCATACCTGAACGAATTGTCCTGTCGCGGTGGGACAGATGAGAGGACCACCCCCGTCACCACGACACGTGTCCTTGTTCGCTTCACTCCCAGCACAAATGAAACTTCCATGCAATTGGAAGAAACCCCCTAATTTCGTCGACCTCAGCAGAGTCTGGCAATCGGAACGATCAACTATCGGGAGCTCGACTTTTCTCATGATCGTTTGATACTGCCCCTCTGGAAAAGCGAATGTCGCTGGATGAGCTCTTCTTAGAATTCTTTTTTACGTAATAACTGTTGATGCTATGAATTATTAATGACAAAGTCCGTTAAATTTCGATTTGAGATATCGCAATTGAATGAAGCGGCGCAAATTAGAGATTTACATATATGTGGCGTTATTATTTAAAAAGCGGGTTTTCCCGCCTTCGGATTTCGGATATTCAAAGTCTGAAATGTTTCGTTCTCAAGGTAGTGGTATAAAAATGTTTACACTGAATGACGAATGACAAGCTGTGATATTACCGAAAGCACTACGACCCCATCCACTGGCCCAGCAACGTGTACCAGGTGAAAAAATCATTCCTTGCTGGGGCATACAAATCGGCATGACGTTAACGGCGTACGTGATAGGCTTGGCTAGGACCAACACTGCGACATCATTGTACAAGCCTCCGTTGTAATATTGTGGATGGATGACGATAAACTGGACTTCAGCCTCTTGTAGGGGAGCTGGTTCGTTGTTATTAGCAGTATCCCATTCGCCGAACCGCGCAACCAGAACCCCGGCAGGTCGGCTATCGCGAGCGTACAAAAATATAGTTTTTCTTAAATTGACACACAGATGATAGTAAAATAGAAATGAAAAGGGAAAAAACTGTATAGATAGACCTATTTTGGCCACCGTGCCAAAAATACTCATAATTCCTGTTCTTCGACCACCGTTCTTAAGGCAGTATTCTAGTCTACAAATTTGACCAAAAAAAAAACAAACAACTTTTTGGCATTTTCTCAAAGTACAGACTCTTAACAATATGTCGTCGGAAGAAAATTTTGAAATTCTCAATATTGATAAAATTATAGCGATTCGAATATGGCCGGTGGGCCGCACCGGCGCGAATCGGACAATCGGAAGATTATAAGAAAGTTAAAACTGCTCGCAGAGATGAACGAGCTTCAGAAAATCATTACTTCCAAGTTGAGGAAGGCACACTTTACGAGACAGGAATTACCGATTAGAATAACGTAAATATAACATGCCATTAAATCACTTACATAGTTGCGATTGCCCGAAATTGTACTTAAAACTTTAAACGCGTTTTTCTCGGTGCTACTCTTTTCAACCTGGTTGACATTAAGTCCAGAGTTCTACTATTCAACCAATCGACTTCAAATTTGGTATGGACCTCCAGTATATAACCCTCCATCGTCTGTTCCTCGGGCATTGCGAAATTATTATTACTATATAAAAAAAAATTACCAATGGAAAAAATAGGGCGAAAAGTTGACTTTTTTTTTCAGAATGACATTCTTATTGATCAAGAAAATTGGTTTTATTTCTGTTTTAGATGAATGGGAGCTTTGGAATCATGTCAACCGCCGCAACCCTTTTTTCACGACCATATTTAGGGGCCCATAACTTGTTCATTTTTTTTTGCACAAAGTTTTTTTTCTGAGTTCTCAAAACATCGATAAATAAAGGTCGTAAAAAATGGATGCTAATAATATATATTTTTTTCTTAACAAGCTCGGACAAACGTCATAAATTTAGGCTTCTAGACTAGAGAATACTACACCTTGCGACTTTTTTGAGCTAATACTTCAACAATGTACTCATTAACATTACAAGATCACAGAAAAGGATCACTGGTAGCCGAAACTGTCGCGGTTTATTTTGAAAATCTATATACTTCACAACGCAATGAGCCGCCGTGAGTATAGTCCTGGTGTTGACCACCGAGGCGCCGCATTGAAAGAGCGAAGTGCCATCAGGTTTTCGAATGAGTAGGGCAACCATCCATGGAAACTCGGCGAAGGACGCTTCACCGGGCTTCGTTGCACACGTCTGGGCTATACAAAAGAGAGAATTACACGAAAATATGAATCACGTGTCCGTGTGTATAAAGTAGGCACAGAAAAGAGAAAGGTAGAAGGGACAGAGAGAGAGAGAGAAAAAAAGAGAGAGAAAGAGAGTCAGTTGACGCACCCGAGAGACAGGTAGTTCCCCGTATTCCGCAAATGGCGGATGCGCTCTGTTGGGGATTACCATTGACGATAAGTACACCAGGCGCTGAAACAACTGGAAGTGCCGGTGCATTTATCGCTGGCAGTATTCTCGTTATTCCCTGAAGTCGACAGCAAATTTCATCGGCAATGGGACAAGCCCCAAATCTCGGATCGATAATTCCCGCGCCATCGACAGTTACGACATTTCCTTCCATGCATTGCCACGTTTTCACGCAGATGCATGCCTGAGCAGTTCCAGGATATCGGATGGTCGCGGCTGGATTATCGGGAACGGGTATAATTCCAAGTGCGGAATCCTGGCCAGCTGGTGGTATTCGACAACATATCTCGGTGGCTGACACGCAAGTGCCGGCCACTTGTCCCTGACGACTCACGGGAAAACGCGGGTCGATTATACCCGCCCCGGACAAGATGATGTAACCGTTAGCGTCGCACTGATAGTTCTGCACGCAGACGCACGTGATCGGCTGCACGATCGGTGGGCTCACGGTGAAGGGTGGAGTGGTAGGTTGCTGTGGCTGCACGGTGGTGGTTGTAACGACGGAGATCGGTACTCGGCAACAAATCTCACCGGGAATCGGGCACGGATTCAGAGTTTGTCGGGGATTTATTATTCCTTCGCCACTGACGGTAACGTAACCGTTCGCCCCGCATTGGGCTACAGGCACGCAGATGCAGAGCTGGGACGGTGGCAACGTTGACACGGTTGTTGGTGCCTTGGTGGTTGGCTTGGTTGTCGTTGGGGGCGTAGTCGGTGGTGTAGTCGGTGCCTTAGTCGTCGTTGGTGGTGGTGTAGTCGGTGCCTTAGTCGTCGTTGGTGGTGGTGTAGTCGGTGCCTTCGTAGTCGTTGGAGTTGTCGGGGTCGTCGGTGCCTTCGTAGTCGTTGGAGTTGTTGGCTTCGTAGTAGGCGTCGTTGGTGGGGCCGTTACAGTTGTACGTATCGTTGTCGCCACAGTCGTTGGAAGCACTATAGGGGATGAAGGCAATCGACAGCAGACTTCGAGATCTCCGGTGCATCGGCGATATGTTATGGTGGAGAGCAACCTATGAAAAAAAATATATATATATATACATATCAAACGAATTTGAGGAAAAAATCTCTATTCACACGAATTATACGAAATAAAAGGAAGATCCTGGTAAGACAAGATGAAGAGGAAAAGCTCACTGACCGCAGATCGATGAGTCCTATGCCATCGGTGATAATCGTATTATTGGCGTTGCACTGGTAAAACGGCACGCAGATACAATTTGCAGTTGGTTCTGTGGTGGGAATTTTCTCAACGAGCGGATACTTCAACTTAGGTTTCAGCAGATGAAAGATGAAACTCGGCGAGATACGTCTGAATCTCGATGAATCCGAAAGCTTCCCGGGATTAAAAATATCTCGACCATCTGCGTAAAAAGAATCTAGTCGACTGCGCGTTTTCGTGTGTCGATCGATGGACGTTTGTTGCGCGCTGGCTATCGAAATGACAGCAAAAAAGAGAACCGGCAGCATGATGCGTCCGGAGTACACGAAAACCACGATCACACTTGTTCGCACTTCTAGCTACAATTGAACGTGTCCCAACTCGCCGTAACCTTTATGTACACCGGATACGATCGGTGAGTTTTCAACGTATTGCGAGGAGCATATACATTTGCTGACGAATCGTTGGCCAACGCGGCAGGTCACCGATGTCGTCACGACCTGATAAACACTTTTTTAAACCATGCCCAGAATAATTGCTCTTTTTTCGTATTGTATAAATATGAGTCCTTCTCCCGCCACGACTATCACTCAAATTCACTTCAAAACCAATTCGTGCCCAAAAGTTTTCGCGACATCAGTCGCGAAGCGATGTTTCGAATCGAATTTGATCTTTTGCCATCTCGAAAACGCTTTCCAAAAAAGTTCAATCACGAACTAACATAATTTCCGAATATTCCTTATTTACTTTTGACGGAACTTTACTTTCGTAAACGGGAAGCTAGTAAAATTATATTTTAGAGTAAACGTGATACGAGGAGAAAAAGTAGGTAATTGGATAAAGCAAATATGTGCTTTCCGATGACCGGCGATTGAAGAAATGCGCAATGTGCTTCGAGCGTTTAAGCATACGGTACGGACTGTTTCTAGAGTACGTAGTGCTCTAGTCACGCCAGCTTTAATAATTCAAGAAAGATTTGTCGGCACGATAAATAAAAGAAAAAAAAACGGACGATTGTCCCCGTTTTACACCTCCAATGGACGGCGACACCATTGAGGACTCTTATCTGATCGCTGTTTCTTTTTGTCCAGGGCAATAGGCAATGGAGAAATGGACGGGAAACAAGGAAGCTCTCATCCATGATTGGTGTTTTTATGCCGTCAAACTAATCGGTCGTTGAAAAAACGTTCTCCATTCTATGGCTTCATTCAAGTATGCTGTATTTTAAACAAAATATCAAATCGGTTTACAATTACGTACGTATAGTTAAATAATTATGAATACACTTAACAGTCGATCATATTACATAGCGACCACTGGTATCATTATTCTAGAAATACAAGTATAATTAATAAAGTACAGTGGGGAGGGGGCGGCGGTCTTTTCGATCTGTCGACCGCTCTAACTTCGTCTATGACGACGGTCGGAGGGCTTTTGTAATAAAAAAAATTAATGACTTTTTCTTTGTATCGAAGAATCGATTGCCATTATTCCTCCAACAGAAATTAATTAATGCCGCATTTGTTACGAACTGGATACTTCGTATGAAAGAAGACCAAAAATGTAGACGTGCTAAGCAAACATTTTCAATATCCCCACATTTGTATCGAAAGAAAAAAAAATACCGGTGTCGCGGAACGAACGAAAAAAATTTTTTAACGGAAGTGTCAAATGAAGACTGTTTGTACAATTAATTCAGAATGCGCAAAGTACCGGATGCGGATGCATTGACGATTCGGAGCTAAAAAATTTGAGTACATTTAATTCTTGAAGAAAAATAAATGTATTTTTGGTCTATTTTTCGTTTTTTAATTATTAAAAGGGTGACATAGGCTTTTCGCTGAGAAGCAATGATCAATTCTTCTTTAAAAAAAAAAAAAAAAACCCGAAGTCTCGGTTTTTTTCTTTTCTTTTTGTTAACGTCAGACGACCACCCCCGTCAACCGTTATGGTAATATTTGGATCGCAAGCATTTTTAGGAACATACTTTTGATTGGTTTCATCAACTTTGACTGACGAGACGATGGAATCGTATACGAAATTAAACGGGTTCCTAATCTTAGAAGATCGCCAGTCTCGCAGAAACTAATGTTTAATCATCTTATTCGTAAGATTTGTAGGAACAATCGGTACAGAGCGCCCATATCGAGTAGAAAAATAATATTCATATTAATGTGATACGTAACTCTTACTATATAGTCTTCATATATAACATTTATTTATATATATATTTCTGTGTATATCGATATCAAAAACTTATTTTATATTAAACGCCATATTAATCCTTTTCTCAAAAAAAAAAAACTATCGTATTTGCCGGAGATCCTCGAGCTTGCACTATAAATTTCCTTAATCGTAATTCTCGCTCGTTGAAACCGGAACGGCTTAATTCACACAACAAAGACATCGTAATGTCACGGTTTTCCTTTTGTCCACGCGTTCAAAACGCCAACGATTTGTACTCTCATTTGGCACAAGAGATTTACTCCCTTTATCATGTTTTTGTATAATTAGTCAGTATCGAGATTCTCTCGCCCCGTTTTTCCCTTCACACACCTACCCGCGGTCGATTTCGTTACGTAATACTTCCCGTGTTTCGCGTAATCGTTTAATTCTCCGCGTCAATTCACGGATAAATAAAACTTTGACAAAACTCATAGCTGCCGTCAATGGTCAACCATTTAACGTGGACATCTTTTTCATCTAGTAATGTGCCAGATGATGGCGACGCGCTCGATTAAAAATATGCGAGCGCGAAAGGAGCACATCGGGACACGCCGATGCGGCAGCGACACAAACACAATTATTTCGAATTGATTTCATTCTTCGGTACGACCTTACAAGGTCCGCGCGTAAAGAACGAACATTATGATAGTGAATTCTTTTTTCTCGTCTTTCACGGTTGGGTGTAATTCGACATAAGGACAACGTGATTATTCGAGATCCGTATAGCTTCCATCGATAAATTCTTCGAGCAATAATTTCGTGACGCGTTCGCGAAAGAATAAATTAAAATAAATAAAATAATTAAAACTAAAGCGATACCCTGATGTCAAAAAACAAAACTCGAAGAAAGTTTCGTTCATTCGCTGAAAAGTATTGTCGGATACGGGGAATACGAGTTTCTTGACTGTTTTTTTCTTACGTCATCCGTCTGTACGATTATCAGACAGCCATTATTGTCCTTCGGGAAGAGTCTCTCTGCATTGACACTGCGTAATGCAGCTCTTGATTTTATTGATTTTTATAAGATTTCGTCAAGATCTAGACGAGAATAAGCCATGTGATTTCAAGATTTTTCATTCAATTAATTCTCATGACCATGATTCTTGTTTTTGAATAACTTTTATGCACTCGATACAAGCACTATTAAACGAAGTATTCGTTCGATGATTTTTTACTTTTGAAACATATGATCGGGTAACTTGCGAAGAACGCTTAACAATGACCTCAGTGGTCAAAAAGCTCCGTTGGATGCATCGAAATGACTTCCGACCACAATACCCATTAGACTTTTTCTTCTCTCGTAAAGCACATTTACGAGTATTAAGCCTGTTAACCTACGCACCATTCAATATATGCTTTATCAAAATGCGGATATATATCGCCAATATTGCAATGTCAAAGATCAGTCGTCAATCAAACCCGAGTGAGCGCGTGGTTGCAATGAAAACTAAAGGAGGTACGTAAACTCAACTCTAGAAGATTTTGTATTCCCATCGGTGCGAGAATTCGAAGGATTTATCATCCCTAGGAACATATAACATTGTTCCGAAGTCTACACCCCTGCGCGTATACACGAAAGGATCGCGAACATGTTTCGTCTTCGATTACAGACACATCATTCAGTTTTTCATTGCAACAAAAGATTTTTACTTTTATATCTTCACAATTGCCCGCGAGCGAGTGAAAAAAAAGCTTTCTCCAAACGAGCCCAATTGTTGCGATAAAAAAAAAAGATACAGAGCTTCAAGTTTTAGTTGTCTTTTTGCACGCTCGACGCGCATCTACGCGATAAACTCAATTGGTCCCCTACCAGAACAAGCTGTATAAGGTCTTGAAAGGTAACTTACGTATCCTCTATACGATTATATAGTCAGTCTTCTCGAATAAAAGTACCGTTTGTTCGTTGAGCGATCATTCGGAGAGTCTCGTCCGCGCGATCTATCCGTCGTCCCTGAGCAATTTGTCTCGATTACTTGGAGCGCCTTTTTCCCGCCGAATTTTTAAGAGCTTTCAAGGCGTTCGCCGAAGCTACGGTTTCGGGGTTTTTGTTCGCCGGACAGTACTTTATTGTATGAGCAGTGTCGCCACAAGCACCGCAGATAGGACACGTGTATGCCCTGTGGACGAAGTGGAAGGAAGGAATTATTATTAGAAGGACGAGCACGAAAGATAATATAAGTTATGTAAGAAGCAGCAGAAATGTCTGAAGGTATAATTAGGGAATGCGAATGAGCCAGGAAGAATAGTGACTACGAAACACTTTGTGAGGAATAAAATTGAAAAGAGATACACAGAAGAAAAAAAATAGAGAGGGCGAAATGAAAAAACAAAAGGGCAACGAAAGAGACCCAGAAACGGCAAAAGAAGAATGTTAGACATATATCAAGTTGGATCGAAAAATAAATTAACTTTTACACCACTCAAACAATTGTTTCGACATGCTAATTTTACCTTAGTAGTAAAGAACATTCGTCCCAAATCAAAGCGCTCTAAATCAAGTCAACATTAAGGAGTTTTCGACACTAGACTCCTAAATGCTTGGACAATTGAAGTTCATATCACCGAGTGATTAATTTAGGATGCATTAACTGTCCAAAAATCAATCAGTTTCACAACATAGTTCCAATCATTGTAAATGTTTAAGTTGAACCTTTATCCATTTGGCAATACGCATGACACCTCGTAAACACTAGTTATAGGGCTGTAGAGACAAAAATAGTACAGAGATTTAGATTAAAAAACTGACCAACCGTGATTATAAAATTAGTGAATATCGTGTTAGATAATAAAGTGATTTTTGTCCACTTCGTTCATTAATAAATACTGGAAAAAAAAAATGTAAATTTTGAGCTCGAACAGTTTGTTTTCGGACATTGCAGAAACGTGCAGGTTAAACGTGACAACACCGCGTTAACTGTCTCTGTCGAGTGAGCCACTCAATCATTAACTGTTTCAAACGTCCACAGTATTACATCATTTGAACTTTATAATAAAATATATTTATTCGTTTGCTCGACATTTTTAACGTTTTCTCGAATTTGTCGAGAAAACTCTTTATAAAACGTTGAACGTTTTTCACCGTTCCGTGTAATAAGCTTTTTTTTCTGTAGAGACGTTTTTTGTAGTCAATGATCCCTACTTAAAATTTATTTTTTAAGAAAAATAAACATTAAGTACCACAACAATCGTTCAAAGTTGGAGATGTGTTAACCCTCAATCCGTGAACCTAGGTCATTTTCTTCCTGCCCAAATCTTTTTCTTCGCAGGTTGCTATTTAATTTAAAAAAAATATATATTAAAAATGAGAATAAAAAAACCCTATTTTCCCTTGAGAAGTACGGCCTAAAGATAGACCATGAATTTTTTCAGTTTTTTTCATTGACAATTGTTGATTTGGTAGTGACCCAGGTTCACGAGATTAAGGTGCCTCAAATACCTTCACGGATTGAGGGTTAAAAAAATCCATACGTGCACGAAAATGAAATGGGCTCAAAATGATCCAATGTGTAATCGAAGGGTTAAATGGATTTTTCACGGATTAGATGTTAATTAAATCAGATGTCTCGCACACCATTCTCTTTCTTATGAATAGACGAAGAAATTCATGTATTACAAAGTCCATTTATCTCCGTAGGACTGGTTTTATGATCAAGAAATGCGTAGAGTGCACGTAGACCCGAGTCATGCGTTCAGAGGTAAAAGAAAAATTAGTCATGAGTTCTAGGATTAATGACTACAGTTGGATAGCCAAAAATTCGCCTGAAATCGACGTGGGCGAATAATTAGATAAACAATAATGTACATAGTTGATATGCAACAACATTATAACCCGTGTGAATTTGCGGCGTAGCAGTGATTCGATAAGTAGGGAAATATAAGTACCGGAGAATCGGGCACCTAACACGGCCTTCGAAGTCTTTCAAAAGATGGCACCGATAGAAGCTCATCTTTTCACCGTTGTTCTTGCAAAAAGCGCACTCGGTTGGCAACGGCTTTTTGTTTTTTTTACGACGCGGATTCGGCTGCGGTACAACGCCGGTTTCCAATTCGGGACAATACTCGTAATCCCGACCATTGTGTCGAAACTCTTCCATAACGTCCTCCGCTGAAAAAAAAAAAAAAAAAAAATGCAAATACGATACAACTGCCGATGGAGAAAAAAAAATGCGGTATGGATTTTATTTGTAGCCAAACTCGAGAAAGGACGAAATACAAACAAAAGCTTCGATCGCAACATCATGTGCAACATTGTATTAGTTTTTTTTAACCTCGTTTTATCAGCATCAGACAAATCTACAATGAAACCTCCAGTCCTTTATCCCACGAAGGACTGAGGCTCGAATCAGCAAAAGGCGACAAAAGTTTAAATCGCTGCAAATTTCTATGCCTTTCGATTTAGTTAACAAAAAAAATTGCCAAACTTTTGCCCACGAATATCATAAATAATATAAACATCATTCGGTACAACGACCTCCACTCTCCATTGAAAACGAAAAATAAGAAAAGACAATCTCGTTTCTTCATTTTCTAAGCTTTTTTTGTCCCTCATATATGTAGATCACATAGAAAACGAAAAACAAAAATAAAAAAGGGAACTCATATTTTTCGTGCCATACAGATCGTATACACGAGAGATAAGCGTGTACAAGATCGAAGGACACGTAACGAGGAGCAACGTAGGCTTGTGAAAACGATCGCAACGTTGGGCACAAAGGGCAAATAATTTTTCAAAGCATTCGATGTATGCTCTGCGAGAGCCCACGTTGTTTCTCTCCTTCTCTCTTTCAGCGGTCACCTTGCATAGAGCAGCGAGTTTTGAAGTGGCTCGAAATCTCACAAATAAATCTATAGTAGCCACGAGTGTGTTCGAGCCGTTTACGACCGAGCTGCGCTCTTTTGTTTACAAACGCGATCAAGAGCGAAACGCAAAGAGGGGTGAGGGAGGGGGGGGGGGGGACTCGTCGCCTTCAAAACTTCTTAGGAGACAAGGTACGAGTTATCGAACGTCCCCTTAGAAATATTTTTTCTCACTGTAGACCCATTGGCGCGCAGCTACAAAATCGTATCATCGCTTTTTTTACACCGTTGACGTCTGTAGGCGCGGAATTGTATTGTTCATTGCCGATTTTATATCGTACGGCCCTAAAAATAGAGAAAAAGAAAACGATTTCCAGCATAGAAGCGTGAAATAATTTGCTATGTATTTGTTTGAACTGTGAGCCGAAAAGCGGCGAAGGCATGACCGTGAAGTTGCGAGATAACAATTTGTAATCGATCCTCACGGGGAACGAAAAAAAAAAAAAAAAAAAAAAAACAACTCGTAAATCACGCATGACAAATTGCTCGACGAATTCTACACTTTTGATTGCAAACAGAAAAAAGATATTCCGTCAACTTGACTCGCGTATCGCACATAGTTCGCGAGCCTGGCGAATGAATAGCGTGTTTTTGCAAATGGCAAATAACATTTGGTACACGCAACGTCACTGCGATTGACATTTCCATTGTAAATCTTCATATTCCATAAAAGTATTCCTTACATCAGCACTGAAGCGAAAATTAACATCAATGTACGAAAGAAAAGAAATATAACGCAGACAAAGAATTCAACGGTGACACTTTTGTCATCATTAAGCATAGACTTCCTTCGACAGGTACAGATAACTATTGTCTTCGAACAACCTAATGTATTTTATCGTTAATCGAGGGAAAAAAAAAAAAACATAAACGTTGTAAGACTTACGATTTGGCCTCGAGAAATTAGTCGGTCCAACGAAGCAGTTTGCAAAGAGTCGTTTCATCTCGTCCTCGAGGCTCGGATTGAACGGGTAAAAAGAATTTGTCAATACCGACAATGGCATAAGCTCTTGATTAGCGAGAATCTCCGTCATGACGATACTGCAAGATCTCGACCAGTCAGCTCGTTTGAATTTTGAACAACGAAGCAATGTGCGTTTTGTATATATATATATATATATATATAGATATATAAATAAAAAAATATACGCATAGATATTCTATAAAAAAAATATATATTAAGCCCGTTCAATCGTTTCGAGATTTTTCGGATGATAAAAAAAAAGCGGATAACGCAACGGCACTTGAGAAGATTTTGAACACAACTGAAAGTCACGAAGCCGGCGATTTTCGGAATACACTACCGGCTACCGGTCAGCAACCATGGACACAGGTCGAAAAGGGGCCGCGAGGAAGGGATGTCTCGGACAACGGAGAGGGGACCACGCGCCGATTGAAAAAGAGCGGCTAAATTCAAACGTGGATTGCGCGCTGCCTAACGCGTGTGTTCGAAAAACTCGAATGGAAATCGGGCATGGAGCCAATAGGGTTCCTCTAAAGTTAAGCTCATAAACGAGGATTCCGGGGAATGTCAGTGTGTATATATATATATATATATATATATATATATATATATATATATATATATATACGTGCAACGAAATAATCCTAAAAAATTGGTCGTTTCACTAATCCTCATCTTTATTATTATTACTGTGTAAATATGTAGGCACTGAACAAATAATGTTTCATAATTTGTTTACAAACATTTACACTTACTGATCTGGTTTTATTTATTTATTTTTTTATTTCTTTTTGTTCATTAAATGAATATTCTCTGCGAGAATACAATCCTCGACTGCCCTGAAAAATCCCTCGGGCAGTCGAAGCCCGCGCATACTTCTTTTGTTCGAGCAATTCACTTTTTTTCTTTTCGGTTTCTCCCTTGTCCGAAGCATCTTTTTTTTTTCTTTTTGCCTTTTATTTCTTTTTTTCATTGCCCGCTATGGCAATATCAGTTCAACTCTCGTTTATCCTGGCATTGTATGCACTTCCAAACCTCTAATTACGATTTCAATAATATTTTATCAATATATATTTTTCATTATGTATACTTTTTGTTGTGTTGTTGTTGTTCTTTTCTTCTTTTATCTCTAAATACGCTAAATATATTGTTCTTCTAGTCTAAAAAATTACCACGATTAATAATAATTATACAATCTAGTTGCAATCATAATTCGAAATGATACAAACGTTACCAGCGTCGTTAATGTGTCACACGACGCATACACATGTTCTGTGCGGATGAAGGGGGGGGGGGGGGGGGGGGGGGTAAGGAGAAAGAGAACTAAGGATAAATGCAAAAAACTCTAACTTTGGCTAAGAATTTCAATATTGCCGCAGCATTCGAGAGCACGACGCTGGTGTGCCGATGTGTTTGTACATATATTATCTCTATATGTTCTCGATTCACTCAAGTTTAAGCCACTCGTCGTGTTCTCAGATCTCTCGGAATATTGGACTAAAGCAGCAAGAAAAACAAGAGATGAGTAGTAAGTCTTGGAGTTGTGTATTTTCATATACGTGTTTTGTTCTATGTCGAATGTGTATGTGCAAATGTCTGTACTGCGTGTGATTTTCACGTCGAGTCAAGGATATATAATGAATAATGGCGTATAGTACACTCTATATGTGTGTGTGTGTGTGTGTGTAGATATATAAGAACCAAAATTTTATGAAATTTAGTAAGTATAATTTTCATTTGATTTATATTCATTATCTCGTGCTCGTCGTTCGTTTACACAATCGCATCGTACACGAAACTATATGTGATATTCTGTATACGGGTGACGCGCCGAAATATATATGCATATATATGTGTATATATATATACAAACACACTCGCATGCATGCACGCACACACACATACATACATGCACACGCACACACACGCGCGCGCGCGCATATATATATATACATTAGCTCGGCCGACATAGCGGATTCGCGCGATAGTCCATTCCGAAATAGCCATGCCATTATTATAAATATATTTTATATGATAATAATCATTGTAATCATAATGATAATAGGTCCATGCGTTTGTATTTTCCCTTTCTTCCTTTTTCACTTCCTTAATGCGCGTGTAATGCAATGTATGAGTGAGAGCGTGTATACTAGGAATGTACACAGTATACAAGATATATATATATATATACAAATATACAGTACCGCTCAATTTTTTTCCATCACTTTGGATGGTTACAACATTATATTAAAATAGTATAATTCATTTTATTTCTTATTTTATGAAGATACTATATAGCTCTATAAAATGAATTGTATTATTCTAATGTGAGATTGCAACTATCCAAAGTGATCGAAAATGTTGCAATTATTCAAAGTGTTCGAAAACGCTTGACCGATTCTGTATATATATATATATATATATATATATATATATATATATATATATATATATATATATCCATATATATATATCCATATATGTATGTATGTATGCGCGTATGCACGTATATGTATAATTAGGTTGTGTATAAAACGATGATACATTATACTATACTCGTTACGCGTTTTATATCAGACGACACATAATTATATGATATCGATTTATCTTTTAGTCTCATGGTGCGATCGCCCCCGATACGTGGCGTCGTGCTTTCGCCGCGATAGGCTATAGTCTTGTCCTGTCATCTCGTAGTAATAATTTTAATAGTATAATTAGCAATAGTAGTAATAGTAAAAGTAGTAGTATAATGTCGATACGCGGCTCACGCGTCTTTTAACCGGACATAGAATAATCATAAACGCGGGGCCCCCGATGGGTTAAACTACAATATTATACAAATATAGGTTCAAATGAATGGCCAACAGTAATTTCCATTTTTTTTTTCTTCTTCTTTCGACTAAATATACACACGGGTACTTCTCTACACATGGGTGTGTTGTGGGCGAGAAGGTACATATCGTTCTTGTTCGACTGTGCAATATTATACTAATTAGTACCGTCGTACATTTCTTTTTCGATTTTTATCTTCTGTTTTTTTTTTTTTTCATTAAACGTGAACGGTGATCGCCATTCGTGATCGATTTTCCGCATCTTTATTTTTTCTGTCTCTCTCGCTGCCTCTCGCTCTCCATTTTTCTTTTGCCATCACGCGTTAAATATTCATTGACACATGTATTATTGTTGGATTTTCTACACGATAAAAGATAATCAATAGAAAAATTTGTACAAATAATTAGTCTACGAAAGTGGTCTGCTCGCCGCGCGATTCTCTCATTTCTCCTTTACTCACGCTAAACAAAAACCGTTTTCCAGCACAGCAAAGAGTCACCGCGGTTCTAAAAAAAAATATATATATATATATATATATATTTATGTATATATGTGTGTGTACCTATGTGTGTATGTGTGTGTGTATTAACATCAATGGGCAACGTAACCGTTGAACGACCAATTTTTTCTTCCCTTTTCTCACAAACACACAAACACACCGAGAGCGATGCGATGGAATGCAATATCGGCAATGGTCTCTCAAAAATATGGCCACTCATTATGGACCGTCTGTATGTGATTATTTATTTATTTATTTTTCGTTAACGTTAAATACTTTAATACTTCTAGTCGTATACTCTTTCTAGAGTAAAAGTGGTCTTGTGCGTTCCGCAATGCCTCAGTCCGCGGAACGTGTCGTACAGGCAATACAGAGTGCTTTAGCGCATGTATTATTATTATTATTATTATTATTTTAATTAATTTTTTCTTGTTTGCTCTCTTGATATGCTGATAGTACTAACCTAACAAAACTTGTCCTTACATTTCTCATTTGGTATGTCTTAGTCTTATTTTATTTTAAGTAAAAAAAGAGAAAGAGAATAGAGCATGGAGGATGGGCGGGAGGGGCAGAGCGGGTTGCGATTAACGTCGAGAATCATTTCTACTTTGTGTATACGCTTAAATAAAAAATACGAGACATTTTGAATGAGACGCGATAAATTTGACGAGACTTAAATTAATGCGTATGACAATGAGCAGATCCATATCATTTGCCACCGTTGATAGAACGAGAGAAAGAAAAACGGATGTTTCCATTCTTCGTGCACATCGATTGGCAATTTACAATCGTCGTATACGATGCTTAAATGATCGGGTTTTTCTTCCAGGGCACTCGTAAAGTAATCGAAACTCGTCTAGGCCTCCACGAGGCTCAACCGTGAAAAAATATAAACTCGCGCCCCCCAACTATACTCACATATTTATCGAAATAACGAAAAACAACATGTACAATTTGATGTTTCTTCATTCAACGTACACTCGGCCGAAAAGGAGGAAAAAACAAACATCCGAGTGATTTTCCGCATTGTATGCTGGTTCTCAAAATAACAACAAACAAAAAACCGCTTATTACTCGTCGAATTTCGATCTTTGGAATTATACGTTTAACGCGACAAGTTCTGAATTTTTCTTTGTTTGTTTGTATAATATTTTTTTTTTTTTTTTTTTAATTCGCCCAATGATCACGCACTTATGGACTACAGAGTTGAGCGTTATAATAAACGCATAAAAATTCGTACGCCGTTATACGTTTCTGCGTACGCAACCATCATATCACAATACCACTTTTGTTCTCGATTACTCCTTTCGTTTTTTTCCTCGCTTTGTTACAAAAATTACTACGCATTGTTATAGAAACATCAAATTATTCGCAGCTAGCAGACTGCACACACAGACACACACACGCAGACACACTCGCGCACGCTCCGCCTAGCGATTCCTTTACAAGTACCCTCATGGTGAACGTTCGAATGCAACTAAGTCTTTTTCGTATCATCAAAAATATTAATGGAAATACCTCTATTTATATTAATAACTCTTATTTAGTTTTTTTTATATACCTTCAGCAAACAGGAATACTCATGTCCAGTCATTGTCTCGCGGGAGTACGATTATGCAGTACGGCCTGGTTAAGTTTAATTTAACATTTTAATCTTCCGTTATAACTTATTGATCGTTCATCTTAATATTTCAAATCGACCCGTTACTATTCTAAACATACTAAACGCGCGCGTGCGCGCACGAAAAAGCTTCCGAAACTGAGATAAACATGAGTTGAAAGTGCACGATGACAGCGTAACGCGGTAACAAGGCATATCCGACGATACGTAATTAACACGTCGTGAGATAACGTTAGTTTGATGAGTTATTTTTGCTTCAATTGATTCTTCACTTTCCTTCGTCGTTGAACGAGATTGCGATTGCACGAGAGATAAAAGCGGGCGTTTGGTCAAATTGTAAACGTCCAAATGATTTAAATAAAAAGACAAAACACTGGTTTAGTCGGAGGTTAAACACTTAGCGACACAAATAATATTAACTTTCGCTATTGCACCGATATTTACAACGGACGTTACACTTCATATATTATCTTTCCAAATCAATTACTCTGAATATCGATTCATTACATTATTACGCTTTCCTTTCCTTCCAATTAAATAAAAGCCACGTAAAATTTCTATAAAAAGCTCGTACGGTGTGTAGAAACTATCAACGTTCCTTAATAATTAAAAAAAAAAGAAAAATAATCTACAGTAGAGTGTTTCGTCTTCTTTATTTTCATAGAGAGAGAAAAGAGAAATCAAACCTCTCACTAACCGTGTTTTAATGGGCACGGGGCTTGTAACATAGGCGCTGAGTGTCTGTTTGAAAATAGCGTCGATAACGCAGGGCACCGTCCTCAGTCAAAGTTCTCCGTGGGAGTTTCGAGTCTTTTTTGTTGTTGTTTCTCTAATTACTCTTACAGCGTAAATACAAAAACACTCGATCGAAATATTCAAACCCACGAAAATTCAGATTCCCATCGCGACTCTTGAATGTATGTATGTGTATATGTTATTTATTTTTCTCTTACTGTGTCGTTCAATAGGTAACTTAAACATCCACATTCTCGTTCCTGTGCAAAATGGCGAGTGTCCACGATTCACGTAATTCACATTTAACAAAATCTTTCAAACGTGTCAAAAATAAAACCAAGGATATTTGTCAATGACCATTCTTATTGCCCCTTCGAATAAATTATACGATTGAACCTTCATTGATATCTAGACCTTGCCTACTCGCGGCGCTGAACGACACTCCGTTTTTACGTCAGCAAGTCTTCATCAATTCAGCCACCTGATTTTTAAATTCTTCTAGTTTCCGATAACACTTTAGAAGAGGTAGTCCAAACGGAATATTCGATGCGAATATTTATGAGAAAAATTTTCAACCAAGTTTCGTCTCAAAAAATCTCATATAATTTAGAACATGATTTTCTCTTCGATTTACGAAAAGCAGTAATATGTAAAAAAAAATGACACTAAGGCGATGTGACGATGTTCCAACATCGCTTTATTTTCTCGCGGGAGATCTTTGAAATAATGTGGCTGCTTTGGGGAGGAATGCTTCGTATATGGACGATCTATACATTTCGTAGGTATTGTCGCACTTTACGGATACTAAGCGAATCGTGATTTCAAACGGCACCTCGCTGAAAATAGCTTAATGATTGCTCTCGACAATTACGTCCCTCTCTCTCTCTCTCTCTCTTTCCGTCTATCTCGGTCCCCTCTATCTTAGGATCGTTTATTTCAAAAAGGAACTTCAATTGAATTTTATTATATAATTTGTCATTTTGTTTTGTCGGTTTTGTGAAGGCGAATATGTACGCTCCAATAACGGGAACGAAGCGAACGATATCTGGACTGTTAATGAAGAGAATGAGAGCTTTTTCACTAGCTGTTAGATCGTTAGAAGATAATTATGTCTTTTTGTTTGACGAGACTCATCGGATCAGGGCGCGTTTTTTCATTGATACTCTACACACACACAAACACACCCACACACAGACACACACAGACGCGCGCGCGCACACAGACACAGACACACACGGACGCACGCACGCAGCGTGTACGTGTGTGTAAGGGAAACTATAATCAATTCTCGTATACGCGAGAGCGTGCGTCGTTCGATCGTAAATCGAAGATTTCTCGCATCCGCTTCGACACTCCGTGGCCCCGGAGGGAACATTTTTGTGTTTTGCTTTAAAGCTAATCTCGGCTGGCGTGCGATTATCCTGCTGCACCATTACAGCGTATATTTCTATATACATGTACATATGGATATTAGGATGGCGCAAAGAAAGTTGACGATTCGTTTAAATTCGTTTTGCCGATCACCTGAACATAACAAAATCGATTTTGTCACGCGAAATTGAACATTCGAGGGAGCTAGAGTCCACGATCGCTTCTGGAGGAAGATTGATATTGCGAAAAGGTTTTCTTTTTTGTTTTGCGCCACCCTCACCGTATATAACGCACACCACGCCACCTCTCTCTCTCTCTCTTTCTCCCTCTCCGTCTCTTTCCGGTCTGTCCTTCCTCTTCATCGTGTATTACTTGAGATGAAAGTTCGTGAGAAAGCGAGTAAACAAATTTGAGTAGAACCTGCGAGGGCACAACTCGGATCTGAAGGTGGTCGCGGCGGTGGTGAGCTGATTGTTGTTGGCTCCTCCGCTACTTCGAGGATTCGCGAGTGGGACCAAGTAGGGCCTGAACAGTTAGGGTTTACTGTTGTCGTTGTTGAGTGACAGCGTGTCGGAGAGTTTCTGTTGTTGCTGGGCGATCTCGGTGACCGCCCCGCCGCTCATCAATTTGGCGTTGTTGTTTTCCGTGTTCGATAACTTGACGTATTCGCGTTTTCTCTGCTGTTGTTGCGTACACTCGGTCTTGACGATTGTAATATCCGGATTGTTGTCGAGTACCGAGCTCGCTGCTTTCGGTACGATACTCGGTAATTCGAGGTAACCGCCACCCTCGCGCTTTATCGTCGCTGATGTCGTCGGTGTCGCGGCCATTGACGCGTTCGCGTTGAACTTTTGCAGTATCTCGTTGACCGCTTCGTTATTATCCATGTCGTTGTTGACGTCCATCACGCTCGCCGCCGCGCCTAATTCGCCCGCGAGTGATATCCTGTCGGGGCCTTGTAGCGTCGAAAGATACGTCGCGAGTGTGTGCACCGTGACGTTTAGAAATTCGGCCGCCCGAAATAACGTGATTTCTTTCCGTCTCAGCTTCGCAAGGACTTCCGCGGGACCGGGCTCGGACCAAAAGTCTCTTACTCTGCAACAATCACGCGGATTTTTCTTGAATTCTTTTTTCAAAAACACACACACACATATACATACGCGGCCCTAATTTTATACAAAAAAAAACATCGTGTTTCCTCTCCCTTACCTGTAAGGGTGTTTAAGGCAACCGTAACTGTCACGGTATCGTCCGTAGAGAGTCCCGTACGAGACGCCGAGAATTTCGGCAGCAGTCTTCATCTCAAGCTCCTTGCTCTTTATGGCGTCCATGACGCGTCGCGTAAAAGGCTCCTCCCAGAATTCCTGGCGTCGTCCTGTCGTCAAATAGTCGTTCATCTTTATCACGTCGCGAAATTGTTCGGGTATCGCTGGATTCGTCGCGTTCGAATTCGACGATGTATTCGGCGCTGCAGAAATAAGAAGACGTACGCACCTTAGTTACCGTATGTACCCCACGTGGAAGCGTCATTTGAAATATAAGGAATATGGATAAAACAATTGAGACAAGGAGGGCTTTGAGGCCGTTGCTTACCTTTCTTTTCCTGGTCGGAGGTGCTGTCATCTTTGGATAGATACGACAGCTACGAAAGATAAAAGAATTAATAGAAATATCTCTCGCAAATGTTATATTTTCTCATGTCTATTTTTGAGACTAACCACAGGTAGGGAGTGTTCGTTATTTTCGTTCATTTCGTCGTCGCAGCTTTCGTGATCACCCTCGCTCATCATCTCCTCCTGTAACCAATTCATTAAGTAGACAATAACAACAACGATAACAGCAATGATAAGAAAGAAACCATAAACGTTATAGCAATAATAACAACGAGGATGATAATAATAATGATCATAGTAATAACGTTTGAAGCGAGATATATTTATCGTGATTAGGTTGGAAAAAATGGGTATCTCACGAAAACTATTGGGAGAATCCTGGTAGTCTTACCAAGATGTACAGGGTCAAAATAACCTGACAAATTTTTCAACCCGGTTTTCTTATAGATGGTTAAATTTTTTAGGAAAAACAAAGCGTCAGGCTCTGGAGAAAGCCCTGACGCAGAGCTTGACGATTTTCTTTTGCGCTAAATATAATTAATCTTTGAGAAATCTCTGTTCGAAAATGTTAGCTATCTCTCTCGCGTACACCTTCTACTTCGCCTTAAAGAAGTGTACATACGTTTCCAGTGAAACAAGTGATTTTCGGTGTGAATACATCATGAGCGGAGGGCGGATCGTCGAGGGGCGGACGGCCTCTGCGTCGCTGTTTCGGTGGTGGAGGCTCGTCCACATCTCCTTCTCTCAGCACGGTCTCGACACCCGGTGTACCCGCTCCCGGACTGTGACCGCTGTTGTTGATGTCGTTTTGAACCGAATCACTCCGCCAGCTAACTTCCGCCAATCCCTTGATGTGCAAATCCTCGGCGGTCTTTAGTAACGACGACAGTCTTGTCTGAAAAATTATTCCTCTATCAAACACACATCTACGTAGATTTTTCTATTCGAGTGCGCACGACAGATCGTCTGAAAAATTCAAGCTCCTTGTGAATTCCTTATTTTTGTTGAGCCGCGAATTAACCTTCCGTTTCAAGGTTTCCAAATATAGACGGGGATGCTGCGTCGGTGGAATCTCCGTGGTAGTTCGCTAAAGGTGGACTCGAAGGGTAAAATTAACCCCGTTAATCTATTCTATTGAGTTTATCTCACACCGATCTCTCCGCAATTTCGAATAATTTAATTGTGAAGATAGACGCAGCGTCTACGTACATTATTCTCAACAGTAATATATATTTAATTCCCTATCGCCAATGGCAAATCTGTTTTCATCGCAAATCGAGGGAAAGAAAAAAAAAAAAAAAAGAAAGTAACTTCGAATTCGAGCGATCGTTTTCCGGCAGGATGATCGCTATATCGAATACTCAAAATCCGTGATCGCGATCGCTCGACCGTATCATCGAAACTTTCTCTATAACAGAATACCGTTCGACTTTCTATATTGTCCCCCCTCGCTCGCTATGTACACGAGGAATTTCGAATTGAATTATTTCCAGTTCGCTCGGCGAACACACACTTTGGCTAAATAATAATGAGACCTATTGCTTCGTCCCACCTCCCCCCTTCCCCCAACGAATCTTTTTACTCTCGCATCGATCTTTTTGCATTGCTCTGTGTGTGTGTGTGTGTGTGTGTGTATGGAAGGCCACACGATTTCTAATCCGAGGATATTTCGAATCGAGTAACGAGCAGCGCGATGTACCAACTGCTTGAAGCTTTTTCTACCTCCTCCTCCCCGCCCCCATTCCCTTCGCCAGCTGGTTGCTCTGGCTTTCATACGTTTCGCAGTCTGACGTCAAACATTTTCCAACCTGACCGTTCGAACTGAATAATTTATCCGCATCGATAGGGCGAGCGGAAAAAGAGATAGCACCGCGCGCGCCTTAGAAATACGGAAATAACGATCGATCAAACCGATTCGAAGAATTTTGAAGGATTTCATACACGGCTTCGGTATATTTAGCGTAGAAAACTTTTCTTTTTGTGCCTTTTGTTTCTTCTACATATTTAATGCTGCGAGTACTTGGTGCAACGTTTGTATCACGTGTATAGTGATATACGCGCATATTGCTCTTCCAGTGCCCAGTGTCCCCATACTGAACTTTAATTTTAGCCAAGGGTGGGATATACATGTATACACGGAGAGAATTAAATGTTAAAAATTACCGTGCAGTAACGGTAACCAGATGACAACCCTGAAACTTCGCTTATTATTACTGAGTAAAACACAGATTTTCACGAAAATAAAATAAAATTTCTTCTTCAGATAGAAAATTTTACCAGATTTTCTAGTAAATGTTGATGTGTAAGAAAATACGCAAAACTTAAATTTAAAAAATATATAATATCAGCGAAATTTTCCTGTGCATTTTATTATTTTATGCCTTTCAAAAATGTCTATAAAAAAGTATCGTCTTTATAACAGTTATTTTAAGATTTATTATAAAATTTAATGAGTGTTATAGGAAAATGTATTGTGCTCTCGGTAAAAATTATCGTGCGCGCTACCCTTCTTGTATAGTAAAATTTTAGCTACGTATTTGACATTTTCTGTAACGTGAGTTAAAAAAAACTTGTCGCATACGAATTATTATGCTTTTCTCACTTGTCACCACATTGAAATATATCACGGTAATTTTTACCGTGAAATTCACGACAAAAATTACTTTTTAATTCTCTCCGTGTAAGGGTGTGTCAATAAAAGCTTGTACTTTTTTTGGTTCTTTAACTTTTTATCACAAATAGAATCAGCTTTCTCTAAGACAAAGCAAAAAATCTTTGTTATCCCCTACCGTTGATTAAAATTAGCTGTAAGTTTGCGATGGTTCTTAAAAATGGATGGCTCTGGCAAACTAACTTTGAACGTTGTTCCGTTAATATCGCCTTTCGGTCGAGACAACCCTGTCGATTTTTGCGCGGCCTCATGTACCGGAAGCAAGGGAAATTTATTTTCCATTATAATTAAAAGTGGTAGACCGAAACGAATGGAATTAATTTTTACCCATTAGGTATAACGGAAACGTGGGTAAAACGTCCAGTCTGAGGTAAGCCCCGACGGTCAAGTGGTAGAGATAAACTTACGTGATCGATGTTGATCTCTCCTTTGTACATGAATTCGACGAGTACTTTGATATCCGAGAATTTGACGTCTCGCATTATTACGATTGGATCCTTCTCCTCGTACTGCGAGAGTATGGTGTCGAAGTACGTGCTACAGGCTGAGAGTACGACCTGCGACAAAAACAAACAACGAAAAGTAGCATCGCGATTAAAATCAAGCCTGGGACGGATGCATATTTTTTTGACGGCTTCACGATGTTTTTTTTTTATCCAATTTTATTTGATTTTTTCATAGATACGAGGAATGTCAATGGACTACGACATTTGAATGGAACGTCAAAAAAAATGAGATTGAAGTTTGCATCGTTGTATTGCAACGAAAATTCTTTTTAATTTTTTTTTTTTTTTTCATTATTACCTAAAATCATATTTTAGATTTAAGTCGTAGATCGCTCAATAAGATTTGAAGAAAAAAAAATGTTACCGTGATTTTCGTAGCTCAGATCTTCCACAAGAAAATTTGGGATATTAAAATCATTTTCGTTGCATTTCAATGAATGCAAGCTTCAACGGCATAAAAAAAACGCGGGAAAACAATTTGCGATCGAGCGGGCTTGATGAATCCCACCGAATGAAAAAATGAGGAAACGTCAGTTTCTCGCAGTCGCTGATAAATCGAGTGAAAAAAAAAGAAAGAATGAAACACTCGTGAATTTGGGCTGGAGGATGAGAGGAGGACCGCGCCCAAAGTTCGTCGGACTACAGTCAATAGACTGAATATTTAATGTCGAAGGCGACGTTACGTTCGGTATTGATTTTCAGGAATTTAACGTCTCCGCAAATAAGGCCGTAAAGTAAGAAAGAAGAAAAGAGAGCACGAACAAGTACAGGAGAGAGAGAGCGAAAGAGAGAAAGAGAGAGAGGGGGGGGAGAGAAGAGAGACAGAGAGAGAGAGAGAGAGAGAGAGAGAGAGAGAGAGAGAGAGAGAGAGAGAGAGAGAGAGAGAGAGAGAGAGAGAGAGAGAGGGAGAGGGAGGGAGGGAGGGACGGCAAAGAGGAAGAAGAAAAAAGAAGTTCGCGCGCGTGGAAGGCGAAGGAGGCGCGTAACTTTTCAGTGCTCGGGCTATATAACGCTTTATTATACCCGCCTCTTTTATGGTGAAATACTGCGATAAAGGAAAAAACGCCAAGCAAAGGGGAAAGGGGAATGAGAACGAACCAGTCTGGAATAGAAAAAGAGAAAGAGAAAGAAGAGAGTGAGAGAGAAAGAGAAAGAGAAAGAGGTGAGAGAGAAAGAGAGAGAGAGAGACAGAGAAGAAGAAAAAAATTGAAATTATACTCCTCGCTTCATATCGAGACATTCCGAGCCCTGGGCAAGTCGCGGAGAGCACAATTTTTCCATCCTCACCCCGTGAGCCGTTCCTCGCTCTCTCGCCGCATTTTCACTCACTCTCGATCTCGCTCTCTCTCGTCCCCTCGCGGACCGCCACCTCCTCCTCCTCCTCCTCCTCCTCAGCTCCCTACGTCCGCGCTGAGCCCCTCGCGTTCTTCGCCATCCCGGTAATAAACCCTATATATCTTTCGTATATAACTGCCGCGATCCTTCTTCGCGAAAGGAAACCAAAGGGTGTGCGTGTGTATGTATGTGTGTGTGTGTGTGTCAGTATGGAAGAAGTAAGGAAAGAGAGACCCGCGGACGTGCGGGGCGAAAGGGACGGGAAGAAAAAAAAACGTATTAAAAAAAAAAAGAGGTAACAAAAAACACAACACTGGCGCAAGACGTATCGCGCGCTCGTACTAAAAATCGTCCAAGCGTAATGCGTTCTTTGTTCGAGCACCGGTTATACATTGTCCACATACACATACACACGCTCGTGCGCGCTTTTATTTACACTGTATAGGTATGTGACATTATTTTTCTTTCCGAGGGACGCGCGAGAGCCGGCGCAGTAAAAAAAAAAAAAGAAAAATTACACGATAAAAAAAAGAACACGAAAGAGAAAGGGAGCTTCTAGAATATAGAGTTTAATTTTTCATTTTATTTCTCTCTGTTCTGCGATGCAAAGTTACGACGGCGGTGAGGGCGGGTAGTGGGGGGGGCTGAAGATCGATGAAAATGTTCGCGTATTCTTCATCGTTACGTTTCGCGTGTTGGCTATGCACGCGCTTGTGGGTGTTCGTGTATTTTGTAAGAACGTATACACGGATCGTGGCGCGGTACTGTCCGCGGGCTCCGTAAACGAAGAAATTAAAAAAGAAAAAAATTGTTGAAGTACACGAGGATTCTTGATTCGTTTCTATATAACGATTTATCCGATTTCTATAGAGAATGGTGGAGGCGCGGGGATCGCGGGAAACATAGGAGGGGAGGGAGGAGGGCGGGGGGAGGGAGGAGGGCGGGGGGGGGGCTACATCGGGAGAGCGGGAGCTCTTTTGGCCAGCTGAGAGACGAAGAGAGCCACATCGAGAATCGCTACTCACGTATGTCTGATCAGGCGCGGAATTAATTAACGGAGGTCTCCTTTTTTTATTCAATTTTTTTCCCGCCTCGATTTTTCTTCCATGCCTGTCGCCCCTCGCATACACCCTCCGCCGCCGCCTATCGTGCGAACAATGTCTTTGAACTCGAACGAAACAATGAAAAAAAAAAAAAAAAAAAATTCTCACCGATTCTGTTTCGTGTACATCCCGTTTTTTTTTGTTGCTTTTCCTCCCTTTTTCGGCGTTGTTTTTTTTTCCCCGGGATCTTTCGTTTTTACTGTTGGCCCGGCGCGCTATAACGCGAACCGGAAGCGAGGCGCGAGCGCGAAGTGACACGCTCGGAAGAGCGGAAGAACGCGCCATTACCGAAGTTTCGGGCGTTTCGTTTTCCGTTCAATCGCGTTTGCATTTACTTTTGTCTTCTTTGCCACTTCGAGCTTTCGCCTGCATGCTTGAACGGGAAAATTGATCGACTCCGCGAGCCGAATATATCTAACGGCGTGAACGCTCTGCTACGAAGCATCCGGTAGAGAAAATAAGTCGGAAGCAGTAGTAGAGGGAATCAACCGCGGTGGCGTCTTTTGGTACTGCAGATCGAGAGCGAGCGAGGCGGAGACACGAACCAACCTCGTCAACCAATGGATCGTGGAATAAAAAAATTATATAAAATCGGACAGTTGCAATGTTCGTCCGATTTACGGTCGTTTTGAGAAAATGCGATGAACACCTCAGACTTCACCCCTCATTAGGCACGTCAGGTTCGTTAACGCCAGTAACAGCGCGTGGGGTATTTAGAGACCCCATGTTTATCTTCGAAACAAATAGACGCGTTTACATTTAGACTCATGATCGTCCATTCGTCCCGCAACGAACCCAAACAAGAGTTTACACATTTCTTTATTCTTTTGCTAAAGCGGGATACGTTTTGCAATAGCAACAAAAATGTTGAGGTGATGACGAAAGTGTGGGGACCTGGGTCTATTGGAGACGCTCCCGAAGAAGGGCCAAAGTTCGCCCTTCAATATACATACGCTCATCGCTAAATGTAATTCCGCATTTGCCAAGCGAGTGTCCAATAACTATAGTAACTTTGCTTGCATGGAGAATCCGGAAGCGTTGCAATTTAAGAGAAATAAAGGAGAGACAATGTACGTGATTGTATCAATGGAAAAAAGACCGTCGGCTTGAACGTTTTGAAGAAAGAGAAAGAGAGAGAGAGAGAGAGGCGGACGAAGTTTTTGACGAATGGAAAAGGGTGACCGACAATCGGGAATTTATTGATCGGCCCGGGTATCCCGACGAGCTGATAAGGCGATACGGAAACGGGGTCGTTGGTGCTTTGTTTTCTGTGCCTTGGGACGCGATCTTGAAATCCTCCCGAGACACCAACCAGCGAACGTCTCGAAAAGAAGAGGAGGGTGGGGCTGAGGTGGAGGGCGGCATCGAACACGATCTAGAAAGTTTCGCGATTCTATGCGGCACGAATATTCCAATTTTTTTTGTTCTCTAAGCACGTATTTATCGTACGGAAATGTCTACACGATCGGAACTAGTTGTTATACGAGGTCGGCTCCAAACTCGGGACTTGTCACACTTCTCAGCGCGTTTTTTTTTTTTTTAGTAGAGGGAGGCGCGAAGAGTGTCAGCTACGCGGAGAAGCTGGTAATATGCTCGAGACGCAGTGATTGCCACTTCATTAGGTGCATAGGGACTCCGAAGACCCCAGAACCACACATTTTCATCGCCCCCCATGCAGGGGATCGTAGGGATCCAATTGGATTCACTCGTCCCTACTTTCTGATAGGGATCCAATGGGACATCGCGTTGGATCCTTATCCCTACTAAAACGTCACTCTCGTATATTGGATTCTAATAGAGACTCCGCATTGGAATCCAATGTACGAATCCAATTTAAATCCCAAAGGATTCCCACATTACCGAACAGAATTCTATATGAATCTTGGTGGATCCCATCGTATTCTGTACGTTGAATTTTCTCAACAAAATATATAGATATACAAAATGAGTAGATCGTAAAAAGTATAAAACTTATTTTTAAAAGGAATATCTTAAAAATGGATTCGAATCACATAACTGACAATCCACTCTAATTATCGTTTGTTGTTTATTTTACTGCACTTTGAAATAATATCATCGCCGACACTGACCGAAAAATTCTTTTGATATTAACTAGATGAGTCTATTTCATTAAAAAAAATTTAATTGACTAGATTTTTCGTGAAAACAAATTTTTCCTATTGCATTCCATTATTAAAATTCTTTATTTTAAATATATTCATTTATTCAAATCAAGATCTATCTAATATCGGCTAATACCTAAATATTATATTTCTTCCTAATAAATCTGTGATTTGATTTCATCTGGTATTATAAGACAAAAGAGACAGATGAGAAAATGGTACACGATTCAAACTCTCGGAAGTATCAAGGCTTTGTTTTCATTAGACTGTTGAAGATTCTGCAGTTGAGGAAAATGGTTAGTTTTTCTATAATAGTCGCACCTTTTAATAAAAGGCACGACGATACCTTTCTTTTTTCCCAAATAACAGCCTTGTTAGTGAAAAAAAAAAGAAAAATAGTTTAACTTTATTTCACCGCACTTTTATGTCATGAACCCATATGCCTTCCTCTTATTCGTGCGATATATCGTATTTTATCTTTATTTATTTAATTTGAATCTAATCTTTATTTATTCAATTTGTATAGAGAAGTTTTAAAAAGAATAGCTTGAACAAATAAAATAAAACATTTGAAACCACTAGGGTCGTAGTAGGCCGAGAGACAAGGAAAAAACCTATTTGATTAAAATAGATCCTATTTAAAATAAATAATGTTTTTGGCGGTGCACGTACACGCTCACGAAGAGTGCAGGTAATCTTTCAACACGCCGAGTTTTTTCTCGTGACTTTTCACATATTTTCCATTCGAACGTGGTAAGAATTCTTAACCGGCGTCCATAGGGGAACAGAGCAGAATCCAACTGGATCACAATGAGGACTCTGTTTGTGGGATGTCCCAAATAAGTTCTTAGAGAGATGTGGATGCACCTTGGGACTCCCCTTCGAATTTATGCACGGGATCACGAAAGGATTTGTTTTGGGCGTCAATCGGGAAATAGTGCGGAATGCACGTGGATTTAAATGTCGATTTCCCACGCAGGGCGTTCTTATCGTCCTTATGTCCTCATGTCCTTAGGGATGTGGTAGGATCTGGGAACTCTGCAGTAAATTTCTGCACGAGTCCGCTACTATATTCTTTTCAAATTATGTACCAACTTGTTAAACGATGTTGAAGTTTGTATCGTTGGTGCGTAACCAAAAATGTATTCTTTCAAATTGTTAACATTTTTTCTTTATTTCTGAAAATCACTCAAACGATTTTAAGTGTTCTTACGAGCGATTTACAACCTCGATTTGCAAAAAAAAAGGCCTTAGTTGAGCATAAAAATGAAGAAATGGAAAAGAAACAGAAAAATCGTCGCATTCCAACGATGCAAACTCAAACATCATCTTTTTTTTTACTAGATTGACAAAATAGGGTCTCTGGAGACCCTATTTTCATCAGGCAAAATAGGGTCTCCAGAGACCCTATTTTGCCTGATGAAATAATGGCGGCGGAGGAGAGGGGTGTGTGTATTTTCTTCATCGCGATATACAGCGTCCATTTCGTGAAAAATGTGCAATGCAACAATCTCTTTTCGCAATAGGGGAACGAGAGGAAATAAAAAGCGAACGGGAGTATCATAAATTTTTGATACGTACGAGCAGACTGGAGGAACGAAAATAACTGTAGGAAAAAAAAGTAGTTCGAAAAAGCTGGCGGAGAGTCGAGGGGGGGGAGGGGGGGGGGGGGCGAAATCTAGCACGGCGTCTCGGGATCGACGGCGGACCGGTGTGTGCTCGGAGAGACCGATGAAATGACTCATCGATGATTTACACATTATACAGGAACTCACTATACATTACCATTTCAGAAACGATAACGCGCTCCGTAACGTTTCGCTTCGGTACCGAACGAACGAAAGATCGACGGATGGAGAGCGGGCGCGGAAGGGAGAGCGACGAAGAGAGAGAAAGGGTAGAGAGACGAAGAGATTTCCGTGTAGGCACGCGGCTCAATAATTCTTGGAAATCGTCGAAGTGTGAAGGCCACTGTGTGGCAAAAAAATAAAAAATAAAATAAAAATGAAATACTGGAAAAAAGTGACGTTCAAAAATGTTGAGTATTATTTCAGGCAAGTTGGCCTGTGCCCGGCTTTGCGCCGAAAAAAAATATTTCGAGTTCGTTTTTTTTTTTTTTTTACGACCCTCGTATTTTCACGCTCGCTGGTCAAACGAGTGCTAAATTGAAGGGAAAAAAAAAACACGCGCAGATGCATTGACTTGTATGGATTGTTATTATTATTGTTTACTGTGACTCCTACGTGCGTTCCACGCAATAATCTTTTTACGTCGCCTGAAAAAAGAAACAAGAGACGTCGAACCATTTTATGCGTAATTTTTTGCCCATTATTATCGCGCAATTTCAGTGTTCTCAGAACTGTAAACGTGATTCATTCTTTTGACTTTTTGCGCCAACGAGTCCTCGAGGCATCACGGATTTTCCTCTGTTCCTCTGGCAAAAAAATTGACTGGCGACGTGCGTTTTTTTTTTTGCCTCTTTTTTTTCATCAATGGCCACGTGTTTTTGTACTCGATCGGAGGATCGGTGAAATGTTTTTTTTTTTCAACGCTCAAAATGAAAGAATGCTGTACGGGCCACCGCGCATTACTGTCGCACTAATCGATAACAGTTTCAAGCAAATTTCCTTTTTTTTTTGCTCTACTCCCTTTAAAACGCCCACAGCTTTGTCGGTGCTCAGAAGACAACAGAGACAAAAAAAAACAACGAGGTCGAATTTTCCAGAGTAGAAAAAAAACGACGGAAAACTATCGATCGTTGACTAGAGGTTAAATAAACAATTGGACTGAACGAATATCGACTTATAAATGACGAATGTCCGTTTGTTCGTTCTTACGAGTCTCTGCGTGCGAGAGACCGGGGCAGCGAGATGTGTACATTGTTGAGAACAAAAAAAAAACGACTGGGCTCGCGGTTATCCCTACGTAAATATCGATCATACTTTTTCTTCTTTTTTTTTTTACCAACGTTACGCGGGAAATTTGAAGTTAATCAATGTAGAAAACTAGTCGTCTGGCGACAACATTTAATAGCAGCCGGCACGAGTGTGAAATGATTTAACATACAGTGTACAGAAGAGTTAGTACGAGTTTGCATGGCAGTTACGTGGACACACCGCGCGCCCTCTGGTTCGTCCCTCGGGTTTCCGGACACTTGTCTACGCAACTTTTCACGTAGCTTTGATATTAAAAAAAAAAAACAGACGCGACGAGTCCATTTAATTTTTACTATTTTACCACGACGAATATTTTTTTCCACTATTGAAAGCTCTCCCTTTACGATTCCCACAATTTTCACAATACAGAAAATTTTCGTAAGTCCATCTTAAGACAGTATTGTTTCCTTGAAATTCGAAAAAATCGTTTTTTTTTTAATCTTATTTTATCATTGTACAGACCTTTCTGAATACTGAATTTTCGCGTAAATAGAAAAAGTTTCGTATACATTTTTCTTACAATATAAAAAATATCGTATATTTTTTGTATCCAAACGTTTTACACGCTTATATGTCCAAGACTTGCTGCGGCGCGTTTGGAAACGGTGATAAATTCAAATTAATACGTGGATACTCGTTATCAAACCATTTTTCCCGAGGCCCGGTAATATTTTCCAGTGTACACATTTTTCGCGTTTCAGAAACTTATTGAGTTTACCGATAACGTCTCGTGTTTCGAATCAACGCCTACACGTGCAACGAGTGTGATAAACAAAAAAAATAACTCTTCTCTTTCCCGGATTTTTCTTGTTCTCTTGGACAAAGTTATCCGTTGTGTTGTGATTTCTCGGCTAGCGAGCTCGTATTTTCATGGCAAATTATATATATATTTTTTTCCTCTTTGTAGAAAAAAGATTAATAGAACGCGGAAAAATTTTGTGCCAATCACCGCGAAGCGAAAAGAAAAATGCAGACACAAAAAACCAGTATGATCGATTGTTTTTTTTTTTTTTTTTTTACGTGTGCACGTGTGTTGGTGAATGCGACGCTAATGTTCATCGCTATGGTGTGTTCATGGATGTGCGAAACTCGTGCATGTGTGTGAGCAGAATCGCGTTGTGTTCTCATTTCGATCCGTTTGTTCGCCTTCTTTCGTTAGTTCGTACGTTATGGACCATGGCGCGAGGTCGGGTATACGGAATTTTTCTATACGCTACGCCGATAGGTTTAATGACGGACTTATCGCGTATATATATATATACGCGCATATACCTCGAGAAATATATTATTATGTAAATACCCGAGGAGGAACGAGGCAAGGCTTTTCGAGCAATGCTCTCCTTGTATATTAATGCAGAGCATTTTTTGCTTCTCTCTCTCTCTCTCTCTCTCTCTCTCTTCCTGTCTTTCGACACATGCAGTCGCGGAATTCCGGGTAATTCCTCGATCAACCGGAAGCGCGTACTGGTTTCTAATCAACCACTATTTCTTTATCGATGCGAATTACGGGATAAAATTTGTGGCCCGTAGTAGCTACATTTCAGCAAGCCGATGATATCGATGATCGAAAAACGACTCGAATACAGCCCGGTATGACGAAAAATATTTTATTTTGATTTCCTGAGTTCCAACGTATACCTTTGCGAGTGTTTACATATTACCGTCAAAGTACAATCAAATAAATAACGAACGACAATTGAAGTCTATTTTCAGTGATGTTGTTCAAATTGATTTTTTAAATATACTTTTTTAAGGATTTTCGATACCGTTCTTTAGGTGGAAAAGTGGGGAAGAAAATAAAATCAGTTTTCGGCAGACTGCCAACTTCTTGCAAATAAAATTTCATGTAAAAAAACAATTATTATTGGGCAATTTCCAACTCATAATAGTGTTGAAAAATATTTCCAACCCAGGAAATGATATTCAAAGTTATCTTTTTTGCAATTAAATATAAATATGTTGCAATTTTATTCAGGAAAAAAGTAACCGATCGACTTGGCAACAGGACATTCTGTGCCATTGGCGAGACTGACTACGTCTAAAGCATCGTTGGCTACAGGT